>JAMKCH010082795.1:0-131314 GCA_023653785.1 Ophioderma brevispina
AATCCAAGCATTCTATTCTCATCACCACTTCCAAAAGAATCATCTCATTAATTAAATACAAAATTAGCATTGAGTTGTATAATTAATCCACTTAAATACCTGACTCCAGAACTTCTTAATAATGTCTCAACAACAAATAAAGGATCAGGGTCTCATCTTCTATATGACAAAAAGTACAACGCCCTGATTCTTTCTTGCCAATTTTAAACAGGAATAAATTGGATACCCAAAATCCTATGAATTAATCTATACTCAAACCATCTTTAAATTTGTATAATAGTTACATTTGAAAGGGGAGGAATAAAAAATAGAAAAACCATATATTCTGGTCATTAGCTCACACCGAGCTGACTTTCCCATAACACTAATTACGAACAACTTTTGGTAGGAAAGCAACATGTGTAAGTCTCCCCTAGACCCCTTCTTGTCCTTTAAAGGGCAAACCAAATGGTACACCCTTATATAACCAAAATATTAAGCTAATGCTCTCCTGGGGTCTCCGTTCCCGAAACAGTCGTAAAGCTACGTGTATACAAAGAGGTTCTATATAGATAGAGGGCAAAACGTTACGTAATCTTTAGAAATACACCGTCTCGCCTGTTTTGCCGACCACAAAGAAACATAGAGAATACAACAATCAGAAAGCAATGGCTGACTCGCTTCTTCCACATACTGTGGGTGCGCCTTTGCTCTACACTAATCGGTAGTGAGTGATACAAAGAAGTTATGTGTTAGAGGTGGCCAGGTATAATAATAGTGTACCTGGATTTTTTTTTTCCAATTTTGTTTGCTCAGATACTTTTTCTCATAATGCAATTGCGCGTTGGTGAAAAGATGTATTCATGAGGCGGGTTACTTTAAATCAAGACGACTGATGAGGGTCATTTCATTCGTTGGGTGGCCATGCGGTAGGACCAAAATTTAACACCCAATAGCACCCAATCCAACAACTGATATATTGGCGGATTGTTTGTATATCGAATTGGCACATTATGTGTGTATACAAGCACCCCAAACTAATAATTATCCCGTGCAATATTCCAATGTTCAGCGCCAAGCACGGCCGACTGGTTTGAATGGGTTTCACCCCGTTGGGTGTATACTATGTAATGTCTGAGTGGACCCATTTGTTCCAAAGCATTGTGTAACTGGTATGAAAAGGTCTGTTATGTGGGACATACGCATGAGTTAGTTAGTATAACACGTAGGGTTCCGCACGAGTTTGGGGAACGGGACCCTGATCGTATATACACAATTTCAGCTGTTTCGGTCAACATTTAGATTTTAGAGGTAGTTATGAGGTCAAAAATGCAATGCCGCCCAAACGCATCCCTAATTACCAGAAAATCGCTTTCGTTTGGGCCATTACGTGGCAACACGGAAAAGGAGTCATTAGTTTTACACCAGCCGAAGGAAATCCCTGCACAGTGCACAGTGATAGTCGATATACAATATAGAGCGATTGCCCTTTCTACATCGAAATTAGGATCAAGTTTATAGCAAAAGCAGAATAATATTTGCCCAAAAACAATTCCTGTCATATTTTTTGTCAAATCCGTACGGTCAATTTTGCGTAAAATTTGAAAGGTTTTCCATGCAAGGCAGAACTAATAACAATGTGTTAGTAGGGGAGCACCACATGTGAAGGTGGATCCTCTGCTGTAAAGAGAAGCCCCATCGATTATTAAAGGTTATGGTCCCCTCTACAAAATTCAAGAGGGCTTCCCTGCTCAAATGTCACATAAGCATCTGAAATCCAAGATGGCCGCCCAAAATCAAACAACAGGGACTATTCCCTCTGTATTACGAAAAATTAAAGTTGCAAAACTTACATAACAAAGGTACCCAATTGGTTGATGGTCACAAGGATAAAAAGTCAAGGTTTTATCTATCAATGCAGTCTGGAAATAGAGATATGGGGCAAAAGGTCAAAGGTCAATGCCCTTTTGATACAAGCTCACATAATTTAATTACACAGGTTGGTCAATGTGGTAGCTATGTGCAGAGAAAATTTACCCATGTCATCTTTTAATTTCGGAAAATGCGATACAGTATATGGGAACTTCCAAGTATATTGAATTACTGAGTGAGTAAGAACCATATAGACAACATTTTGTGGTAAAAATCTGAAAAGGTGCAACGAGAGATTTCACATTACCGGTTGTCACAAAAATGTGAAAATTCTGATTTTTGCATATTACTATCTAAGCAACTGCCTAAAGTCAGCCTATTGTTATATTTGAATTAAGCAAATCAAAGTCGCCTAAAGCTGTTTCAACTACAAAGAATTTCGGGAGCCAATACAAGGTGAGAAATCGATTTGGGCCCTGGGGTTCTATCTATATGAAATCACTACATAATTAGACACATATAGGATGACCCAAAATATCTTATTACACCTTATCATTTTAAAGAGTGCTTTGGTCTTTGGACCTTGCAGGGTGGGATATAGCAACCAGAATGCAATCGACCAAGATTATTTTTTTATAGAAAAATTAAATATTTTTCCTTAGGCAAAAGTACAAATATATTTGAAAACAGTGGTGGTGCTAGGGAAAAACTCGACTTTACCCTCAATTCTCATGGCTTCCCTCCCCTTCCTCCCGAAAAAATAGAAACTTTGCACTTTTTTTCACTTTGACATGGAGATTCACGCATACTTTGACAATTACGCAGCGCTTGACTAGTTGTGTGGTTTCCCGGTCCCACATAGGCTCACCGCGCTGGTGTTCGTTCAAGGTCCACAATATCTATTCAGTTCTATGTAACTGATACCACCGATTTCATGTCAAACGCTCACTGAATTATCTGAATTGTTTGTAAAACAATGCAATTTAGGTAAGCAGCCTCGTTTGTTTAACGTTTGTGATTTTTTATGTCATTTTTTTCATTGGGGTCTTAAGAACTCAAGGATTTATGTTTGGCACGCGGGCGTGTGGGTTGTGTGTGTGGTGTATGCCAGTTGTATCTTTGAGCTTAAAGAAACTTAGATACTTTTTGGTGCGCTTTTGTAGATGAAAAACCCGGGTGTTTCTACATTTTTAGTTTCAGTATAGGAGGCATTAGGTGCTTTGTCTGCAGTGGCCCTTGTCCTAGGGGTGGCGCCGGTCTTTTAAGTAAATGTTAGTTTTGGTAATTTGCCCCAGTTTTTCCATAAGTGTCTTTACAGGTAGCTTGTGCATTGTGCTTATATTAACTTTTCTGATTTTTTTTAAACTTAAGCTTAAATTCTGCCCACACTTGGTCATTAGATAGGGTTTGCTTCAACATTTGATAGTCCGTGTTTGTTAAAATTGTCAGGTAAAGTCTCTTATTGCTACGTTATCCACGCTTGATCGTTTAATTAAACCCAGTAGTCTATGGTCGTTAGGAATTGCGGTTGCAAAAAAAAGGTGGTTTATTTAGCTTTGTGTCATGTGAAACCCACCCACTTTATTGCGTTCCGTGGTTGCATTAGTGCATTGGTTAGGTTTTTAAGCCGTTGTTGAAATTGAAATGTAAAATTTTTTTTTTTTAAAAAAAAAAAATGTCAGAGCATCATTTACCTCTTGATAAATATCGTGATAGGCAAAATCTACCACGTCATTTTGTGTTTTGTCTTGTGAGGCTGATCAGTTCGATTCAGGTCAATTTTATTTCGATAATCTCATTTTGTTTATCATTCAAAAATTTGCGTTTATTTAAGCGTGTTGCTTTTCAAGTTTAGGCATTTATTCGTCTGAGTTATTTTTAATTGTTCTTTTTGTTTGTTTATAGGCTCTCAGCTTAGGTGTAGTCTTTTCTGGATCTTCAGTAGATATGTTTTAAATTTTTAAAGTTGTGTCCCTTCATGCATAGTAGATCCCGGTTTGCATAAATAATGGTTTAGCTCGACTGTATGGTGTTTCACCTTTGTTGGTGCTTGTGTTGTAATTGGGTTATGTATGTCTGTAAGCCAATTTTATTTTAATTGCTACTTCTTACCCTTGTCTTCGAAGTTCCTTGCCCCCCCTTTCATTTGAAAGTCTATTTGAGGATCAGTTGCTTCAGGTTATTTGGTTTTTACAGTTTATTGGAAGTGCTTTAGTTACGCATTTAAGCGCTGCGCCGGCCATGTTTCCAGGTATCTTACCCCAGGTCTTACCCTCCCGTTAGCTTATCGTTTCACATATATTCATTTTGAACTTAAGGGTCGTCGTTTTTGTTGACTTAGGCTTTATGGAATGTCTTAGAGCTTTTTGAATTGAGCGGAGTCTGTATACAGGCAATAGCTCTGGTCGATCTTCTTTCCAGCGGCGTCGCGCAGTTTCTGTGCTGGTATTGCGTATCCGCACTTTTCAAAATTTTCAATGTAAAGTATTTCAAACGGCGACGCCTGACTCCTGTTATCTTATCGCAGTGCGTGTCTGTAAACTTTTTTTTCACCCAGTCTTTTTTTTTATTGCTTAATTTTATTGCTGCTTTGCAGCCATGAAAGCCGGTGCGATGCAGGAAACTCAGTTTTGTTCCCACATGAGTGTAGTCTTTAACCACAATGTTAAAGCATGTAAAGATTAAAATTTCAATGTTAAACATAATGCCACTTACTGTAGCCAGTTAAACTGACGTTCGCGCCCAGTCTTGAAATAGGGAGAGTTGTCTCGTTCAATATGCGGGTGTAGGATTTTTCTATTGGTGGCCCGGGTTAGTTCCTCTTATTACATTTAAGCTCTTTATGGCCATTTTAAAACAGTAGGCAATAAAAATTTTGGTGTCAGACAATTTTAAACAAGCTTTATTGCTCCATATATATAACATTAAGTGCTTGCATTTTGGGTCTAAATTCCTTTCTTTTGTGTTTCTAATAATTTTTATAACTTTACAGTTTTTATTGAGCGCTTAATCCAGTTAAACAGGCCTCAAAGCGCTGGTGTCAATTATTATTACGCCGCCTTCAAGCAAATCGTCCAAAATCCTTTCGCTTCAATTAGGTGATAGTCAAAAAGTCATGCCTTACAATTGCAGGCCTATCAGCAGTTAGTGGTTGTATTGTTCCTATTACAGCTCCTCAGATTTCACTTGGTTCGACGAGGCATTTTGTTTTTAGGTATTCCCTGCCAGAAATTACATTTCACCATCACAATCAATCAATCGATCAATCAAATGTTATTCATCACAGATGCAATTTCATAACTTAGCAGTTACAAACGTTAATTAGCCAATAAACGTTATAAAAAGTAAAGTACTATAAATATATTAGATTTTAAGTGTCAAATGTCGTATAATACACACTAAGTTATGTAAATGAATGAGTTGATGGGGCTCGGAACTCTCGATTTCGTCGGTCTATGTCACGAGTCATGCATTTTTCCACTAGTCCACACGTGCTCTATCTAGAGGTCATTTCACAGATCTCAATTTCAATTCTTAGTGCTGTTGTTTGCGAATGGTGAGCCACAGGCTAGTGCATTAGTCAATATTTTATAGTTTTTGTTTAATGCCACTTAAAAACGATTTCTTTCACAACAGTAATCAATCGCCGCTCCCTATTTTATCAAAGTACATTTTTGCACTTTCGGATTGGAAATTGTGGTAAAGAACCTCTGAACGTTGGCCTAAGCGTATCACGCCGTTGGTCATGAATTTGATTATTTTATTGCTTTGTTAGTAATGGAAATGGGTTCCGACTTATTTTCTGGTCAGATATTTGCCTAGGCTCTCTTATTATGGTAAATGTGAAACTTGGTCCAGTGTGAAGAAAAATGCAAATGCGTCATGTAAATGTGAACAGTCACTTTGCTTTTGCCGGCCAACCCAATACCGTTGCGCTAACCACATTGTAATTATCTGTTCAGCAGGGGGGGGGGGGGGGGGGGGGAGGGGGGGGTGGGGGAGGGGGGGGTTAGAGCAAGTTACCTTATGGGTGGTAACTGTTTGGAGGCCGTATTTCCAATTGTAATGCACATTCCTTTAATATAAATGTCAATTATGCAATTCACTTCCATTTTTGGTGGGGAGATTAGTGCTTATTGCTATATGCCATATTGCTCTAAATATTAAAGATTGATTTGGTATGATAATACCATGGCTGTTCGGCATGGTATAATGTTGCTGCTCATAATGTGAAGAGATTATAAGATATAAGTACATTGTTGCAAATAATTAATATTGTGTTAATTGACTATTGATGTGTTATCTTTCCGTCATTCATGTTATTTGACAGTGATTCAAAATGATTTAGATGTTGACTTTCTGCTCATATAGTAAAATTAATAAAAAAAAAAAACTAGAAAAATAAAAAAAATAATGAATGTTTATAATAAAATTGCTGAATAACTATTGATGTGTTAGCTTTCTCCTCATCATGTAGAGATGTTGCTTTCGGTCATCTTATAAATGAATGCTTATAATCAAATGCTGAATAACTATGATAATTGACTATGATGGTGTTAGCTTTGCTATCATGTGATTGACAGTGATCAAAGATGAGAGATGTTGACTTTCTGCTCATTAGTTAAAAATTAACAATGTGTTTAAAGGAATGCTTAATTGAATGCTGATAATAAAAATTGCTGAATAACTATTGATGTGTTAGCTTTCTGCTCATCTTGTAGAGATGTGGCGTTCGCTCATATAGAATTGAATGTTATAATCAAATTGCTGAGATTAATCTCTTAATGACAGTGCTTATAATATAATTGCTGTGGTAATCTTAAAATGGTTTTTTTGTTTTGCTTTTGACGTGGCCCATCGTTTGATAATTGCCAAAAGTTTAGGCCGATGCCTATTGAATTTAAAATTGCTTGAAACGGCGAGAAAGGCCGCTACCTACTTCTGGCCTCCTTGCTTTTGTTTTTTCCCTTCGTCCTTGCCGTGTTGAGAGATAACGCCAATTTAAGGTGCAAAATTTGGAAAAAAAAGTGAAAAAAAAATAAAAATAATCTCAAAAATTTTAGGGTGAAATAAAGTTAATACCATAACTATGTAGGGACTTGCTTTGGCATAATCGATTAAATTTTCTAGCCGATAGTTCTTTTAGTTTTCTCGTACTTCTAATTTATTGAACAACGAGATTTTTTCGCGCACTGGAAAAGCAAGGGGTTAGGGAACATTTGTATTTTTGGGACTTATTCCTATACTTGAAATGAACAAGTAGGTATACAATTTAAAAGTTCAATAAATTCTACATACACTGACAGGTAAATCATCCTGTTAGATCCTTCATTTCTAGAGATGTTGATTGCAAAGCAAAATTTTGTTCGAAAGTGCTAAATTGGGAATGTCGTTTGCCTGTTGTCACGGGAACATTTCAAATTTGGATGGTTCTTGGTATGCAAGATTATGAAATAATTTATAAAACAAAAACTTGAATCCATAAGTTATAATCTTTATACTGATATATCAACATTATAAAAGGGTCATCTATTATGGATATTGTAGACGTGAGCATTCAAAGTTTGGTAGTAGGTGAACATTTTTGTCACCCGAAAAAAAAACGTGCGATTTTCGGACAAAACCCAGGAAGCACAGCTTAAAATTAAGCGTGGGTATTTTGTTCGAAAATGATTTTTTTCGCAACTTTGATTTTTTTTGGTGAGCAGTGCAGTTATCAGACTCTGTTTTCTACCTTCTGTGCAGCTCTACTTCCCCTCCAGCACTGCTCCACAAAATATATCATGACATACATGGGCCATTAGGCAGCCTTATTTATGATGAAAATTTAACTGATACCCAAATGTATCAGAAAAGTAGATCAAACCTACCGTACCACACATGCTGTCTTCATAAATTGGGTTTTCGCAGAGCAGACTAACCAAATAAGTTCATTTAGTGCACCGTAAGGTTAAACAAGGGCTTTAAATGACACATGCTACATGCAGCATGTTCTCCCAAAGCGCCCTCATTTGGTCAAATCTCATTTTCTTAATTAGTTAATTAAAACTTTATTTGAGGGTCGGAATTAATAAAATGTACCTTTTCGGAAAGAGAAAATCTTGATTTTTCTAAATCAAAATTTCTAACAAATATTTACAGGAGAAAAAATATGAAATGTGAAAGATACACCCATAGACTCCCGTGTTATTGAAAGGTCATTGACCCCAAATTCCAAGGCCTATGTGATGTTTCGACAGGGAAGCCCTCTGAAAATTAAAAGAAGGGATCATAACACATCATTTGTAGGAGGGCTTCTTTTTACAGCATTCCGTTCCATATATGGCCTCTGAGATCTCGGTGCTCCTCCTCTAATGACGTGCCGATTTAGTTCACACTGTAAGTACACGAATATTGTTTTGTAATTGCTATAACGTTTAGTTTACGTTGGCGATATTGAGGATAAAATACGGGGCAAGTGGCAGGATCAATCGTCTAGAGTGAACATTTGAACGAAATCGTACACTCTAACAGAAAACCATGACATAAGAACAATATTGGAAGAATATTTGTATTATTTCGATCTAGTATTTGAAAGCTTTCAAAGTCAGTATTCCCGATCCCTTACGCCTATCGAAGCAAGCGCCATATTGGCCGAGTGCTTGGTAATTCAGAGCATTACACACGGCCCATTATTCATTTAATCAGACCAAATCTCGTGCAAGCAAAATAATAAACATGTCAATAGATGAATCTAGAATCAGTAGAAAACATGATCTTAGTCCAAGAAAATAGGAATTAATGATACGATCGTGATGCATGGACTCGATTCTCACACTTTGTAGCCCGTCGGGGTGATTTGTTTTGCTTTGTGCACGTGTGAATAAACTAAGCATCCTAATCGTAAAATTAACATTTCGGTAATCTATATTAAATTAATATATAGTAAAATATTTCAATTTGCCAATAAGTATTTCCTAAGCGTTCGTCGTAGTTTATATCTACCGGTGCTTGGGCATCGTCAACCTCCATACTTTGAGCTTCCCGTGGCATTGGCTCAAACATGTACGGGCTTTACCCAGCAAAATAAGATGTTGCGCCGCGCCGGAGGGATGTCATCACCGCCTGCTACTTCCACCGTAAATTCTCCTTCATCGCTCTCATCAGTTGAATCCATTGAATCACAGCTCTCACAGGCTATTTCAAACTCAGATAAATCTGAATCTTCTTCTATAAATGTGCTGACCATATTGATAAAAAAATGGAAGACTTACAATTTGACGGCAAACCTCTGTGTATTCAGCGTGGCAGCGTGCAATCAACTGTTCAGCTGTCATCCAGTGAAACACTAATGACTTCACGCCCGCTTCACGCACTATGCGCCCAAATCGCCCATTTTACTCGGAGCAGGCTCACTGGCTGTTGGAAAAGGCCTGGGATTTTCACTATTTTTTTACTTCTGGAGTAGATTTGAAACATAAATTCAATATATTGTAATTCTGGAATATATTCTCTATCATCTAAAACATACATAAACCTCCATTTGGTATGAGCTTTTAGCACTTCCAAGTTAAAAGACCTGAATGGCTGATGAAGTGTCTCCTCTGTGCCTCCAAGTATTTTATGGAAGGAACTTTTAATGGCTCTGATCACACAACCATATTCTAAAAGGTTGGTGCGAACATTAAACTTTTCCTTAAAACCATCCAAGGACAAGAATTGGCCATCACTATCCATTAAATCATTAACAAAATCAACCCCATTTTTGACCCAGTGATAGTAGTATAGGGTTTTCTTACCAATTTTAATCTCATCATTATACCATAATATATTACTAAGGGCTTCAGCACGGTAAAGGGGTATATGAGTTTCAGTAACTTTGGACCATGCATTGAAAACATCTTTCCAAAAATTATTAAGTTTTTTTCTTATGAAGCATAAAGTTAATTGATTCCATCGAACCCCCTTCTAGATCCAAGGCACGATTAATTCTAGTGGTCTTACTAAAAAGATACGTCCATTCGGAGTCCCAACTATTCATTAGTCTACAGATCCAAGATGCTTTCAAAGCATGAATATATGACTGAACATCTACCATCCTCACCCAACTTTGGCTATAATCTTGTTGTATTATTGATTTCTTTTGACCCTATCGACCCATTTCTATATAAAATTATAAATAATCTGGCTTAATTCTTAGTTTCATATGGTGGGTCCGGAAGAGTCAACATAAGAAAGGTGAATTTAGAAAGAATCAAAGATTTAACAACTGTAACTCTGCTCAGCACCATAAGATTACGTTTAGACCAATGATAAATAGTTTTCCTGATAGACTCTATAACCTTATTATAATTAGTATAGACCATGTTATCAAGAGCGACGGAAAATTCAACGCCTAATGTTTTAACGAGTTATGATCTTTAATCCAATTAACATTTATCTTTAATCAAATTAACATTTAAAGTCTTACAAATGATGTCTGGGTTACCCTTTCTTGACCCAATCCAATCAACATTTGTTTTAATCAATATTAACTTAAGCCCAGACATTTTACGCAAAAAAATCATGTTCTTACACTTAGTGCCCAGGGGGGGGGTTCCATAGTACCCCACATTTGTTTTTTTTTTTTTGCGATTTCTCGGTTACGCAATCAAATTTTTCAAGGAGTTTTTTGCTAATTGTCTGATTTATGAATACGCTTCTCCTGATAGAAAAAAAAATTTAAATCCGCCCACGGCTTCATTAGAATAATTAGGTTGGGTCCCTAGGAACCCCCCCTTGGGCACTAACGGAAGTGAAAAATCAAGATATTTTACTAATTAAAAAATTAAAGTAATTAAATCTTGGGATTTTTTTGCTTAGATATATACCTTTAATTAAGAATTAATAATACTTAAATCAAATAACCTTTTATATGCTGATAGCATCAATTTTAATTTTGTCATGCCATGCTCTTAACTGTGTAAGTCTATGGGAAAAATAAGGCGATTTTGAAGTTTCTGAGAATTATTGGGATTAACGATACGCCATGGGTCAATAAGATTCATAATATCACTGATTTCAATAAATCTTTTTCTAGCATTAGGGTTATTAATCCTAACATAATTATGATAATCTAGTTCCACATTCAGAGACATGTTCCAATCTCCGCATATAATATACTCCTAAAAAATTCGAACGATGTTGAAATGTCCATCAACGTGCTCAAACTTGCTTTCAAATGAACGCGCCAAGCCAGCTGGATAAATCTCTCAAACTTCCACATCATGCTTCGTTATCAATGCATTACGGACACAGGTCAATAAGCAAACACATTACGCGAACAACGCTCCTGGCATTTATTATTATAATTCACCTACATACCTACATACCTTTTAATACAGTAATTTATATCGTTCGGATTTTTTAGGCGGGGAGTATAGTATGTGAATTATTGATCTCATTAATAACATCACACATATTATCATAACATGCTAAATTGTCGAAGTTAGGACCATAAATCGTGAGTAATGTATAATCATTTACTTTTATATCTAGTGCCAGCATATTTCCATTCATATCGGTTTTTGATCGTCTGACTTGAAATTCAAAGTTATTATTAAAAAAGATGACAACCCCTCTACACTTACTTCTGAAAGAACTAAAATAACATTCATATCCCCACTCTGCACATACCATTGTTTCAACGTCACTAACAAAATGAACGCAAAATGTAAATGCTCCCAAAATAACAATCTCGTTCTTATCACAACAATTTTCCAATTTAAGTTCATTTTACATGCCTCTTTGCAGCGGCCATCTTGGACAGCTAGATGTTTAAGACCACTTCAAGAAGGTAAGATGTTTAGTCCTTGATGAATTTTTTTATTATGATGGCGGTTTTCTATAAAACATTGGTGGCCATTTGAAATGGGCAGTACACGCTAACGTGCAGCTTTTCGGGACGGAAAGATACCTAATCCTAGTCAGGAGAACATCCCCTTAAAGGTGATAAGGAGGAAAATTAATCACCAATTTAGTGGAGGGGCCTATGTTCTCCAGAGAGTGATTTTATGAAGTTCATGTTAATTGTTGGCAACCACTATAAATGTATTCTACTGGGTCTGACTATCCAGAAAAATGATGTTGCCATTTTTTCCGTTGACCTTTAGTGACCTTGACACGAGGTCAAAGGTCAAAGCGATCATACATCGTCGCAAAGTATATCGACTTGGTACCAAATGGTGGGCAAATTCATAAGGAATGTGTATTTGAATTTACTTTGTTTTACTGAAGCTTTTGGTTTTCTTGTTATAATGCAATAATTAATAGAGACATGCTAAATTTGCCGTGATTGGTTTCAGACTCCAGTACCGTCCAACGTCAATAGTTAAGCCTCATGTTTTTTTGCACAATGTATAGTGAACCCTACACAACCCATTATCCTTGCTTTAATTTGTAATAATGCCGATGCTAATTAAACCAAGTTGGTTTTATGAAAATGTGCAAGAAAAATGTTGATTTAGTCCTATAATCCAAATCCCTGGAATAATCTTGTTGTTATAAATCGGAAACAACCACGATCGCATACAGATACAAGGAAGTTTGTATCCAGTTATCTTTTAGTCTCAGGCAGATGCGCGGTAATGAGCTCAGGGGTAATTAATTTTCAAGAGTTAATGTGCACATACACTACGTCCCGCTGAAAAGGGTAGCAAAAACCTAACAGTTGGAAAAAGGGTGGTCTTTTCACACTTGAACTTTACCTTAGGTAGTTTTGAAATTTTGGAGTTTTGTATCGTATTCGGCTCATTCTCCTGTAAATGAACTTTTCAGTAAACAAATTTCTTACTTCTTCAGGGTCAATGTTGCCAACACTATTAATGGGTGAGGATTTTTTTACACTTACCCACTGTTCAAAGGGTTGCCTTAACCTATCAAATTACTTTACTTGTTTACGCGGTACTTTTTGAAACACTTATTTAGGGGCGCGGGACTTTGAAAATGTTGACTTTTTGGTAAAAGCAGACTAACCCCCTAACAATGGTCCTTTTTTGGAGCTCATCTCATCACTAAAAGTGGACTTTCTTGTCAAATTTCTCTACCTTTTCGACCATTTTATGGACAAATCAACAAACCTCGACCTTTGCAACCTTATAAGGATTTGTGTGTGTGTGTGTGTGTTTGTTGTGGTGGCGATGGTGACGGCGACACCTGCTGCTGATCTAAGGATAATCAGCCAGTGCCCCAATCATTCATGAACAAAACTCCAAGCTTCGTGTATGATGTCAATTAGGTTTCTTTAACACGTAATCACAATTTTTACTATTGCATCTGCACAGTTTAAATTGGTTCCCTTCTTGGTCTTTTGGGCATCAAAGACTTTCTGGTCTTAAGATTGCATCGTACAGCTAAATGCAAACAGTGCACATCTAGACACAAAATATGAAAATATCAAGCATCTCGATGTGCTATATACTTAATAGCGTATGCATTACAACGTCATACATGTATGAAAAATGACCCCCATCTGAACAGTTTTTTCCAAGAGGTCTGTGACAGGATTTCCCAGGATAATGTACTGATATTATTTGGTGAGAACCATTTAAAACACTGATCATTGTGGAATCGATTGAGGGACCTATACCTCGTACAAGTGGAATGTTTGTCCTCCAGTATGGCAAGCCAAAGTGGTCTAACTACCTGAATATGACCCAGGTTTGGGGGGTTCTCACACAAATGACCATACGGGGGACTTGCAACAGACATCAGTCTCATATTTTAGCCTTCTGGTATATCATGACCCCTTTTGTTTCACATGCCAATTTTAGTATGGCAAGGTTTCTTTTTTCACCAATTTTTCCCTCAAATTTTGTTTGGAATTGGTCAAATTTTTTTCTCAAGTACACGTTAGAAAATTTTTCCGTCAATTTACGGAAATTTCTGGCAGAAGTATTTCCAGACTTTTTTAGGGTAAATTTAACAGATTTTCTGTCAAGTAACGGAACTTGACAAGTATTTTTTACAGAACTTTGTCTCATATTATGGAACAAAATGTGTATTTTTAGGAGAATTTTTCCGTAATGTCAAATTACGGAACGAAAAAAAAAAGTCCGGAAATTTTGCTGCTGCAAATTTATTTGAACTATTTCCCCGTAAATTAACATTTTGTAATGTTTTTTTGTTTGTATTTTTATTGTTTTTCTAAACAGATTTTACGGACCAAGCTGTTTTTCCTTAATTTACGGAATTTTTTAACAGTGTAAAAGCCAATTTTTTCTAAAATTGTTGCAAAAGTAGTCAAATTTCCTCATCTGAAAGTCAAAATTGTCCAATTAAAATGTAAAAAAAAACGCAAAAAATAAAAAGGGGGAAATTTGGGTTAAATTGTGCCCCAAAATTGCATTTCTTGGTATAGCTACGGGTCTGTTTTTTGGCAAAAAATGTGGGCCCTACTTCCAGATTCTCAGAGGCCGTCCCTCCCCAAACCAAGGGGGTGTGTTGGTTTATTCTACATTGAAAGAGTGTTTATAGATTTACTGAATGTGGCAAAAACTTGTGGCCTAACTCTTGCTCTGGTCATGGGGCTGGGATCTGCAGAAAGGCAATTTTGTGCATATGTCTCTTATTAGGTTATTTGCAAATATAATAAGAAAACGAGAGGTCAAAACCCAATAAATATCAGATCATATGAAATTTGCCACATCTTTGGTACCAAGTCGATATAACTTTGGACGATATGTTGACCATTTTTGACCTTTGACCTTGGTGTCAAAGGTCACTAAAGTGCACAGAAAAAATGGCAACATCGAATTTCTGAATAGTCCCGACACATTATTATACGTTTATGTGGTTGCCAACATTACATGAACTTCACACACTTCATCAACCTATATTTTACATCGGCCCCTCACATTGGGTGTTCAGGCCCGTACGCAGATTTTTTTTTGGGGGGTGCGGGATTTTCTAACAGGTAGACCTTTTTTAAGTAAAAAGTGGACCTTTTTTGCTAAAAAGTGGACATAACCCCCCTAAAATGTCTTTTTTTGGACTTTTTGAACATTTCATCACCCACAACTTGACTTCTTGTCAAAACATTATCTAAATTTGAGACCTTTTTATTTATCAAAAACTTCAGCAAAAAGTGGACCTTTTGCCTCTTTTGTGTGTTTTTTGGGGTGCTAATGCACCCCCCGCCACCCCCCCGCGGACGGGCCTGATTGGGTGCAAAGAACCGAAATCTGGTGATGTCAGCTCTTGAACTACTAATTTTGTCGGCTAATTTCATTGAAAAACTCAACTAACCTGTTTCCACATTAACTGCAATCACAGGTAGCAGTGTTACCGGAAGTATCGGTGAATGTGTACTCATCATCTCTTCATTCCAATTGCAAATTGTGTCCCAGGCGCATGGAATCGTGTTCTCCTGCGGGGTTCCAGATTTCATCTCTAGCTGTGTTTTTCATTCCAGTTCACGCCTTTGCCACTACTGTGCCTAATTCTGGCTGTAGTTTTCGACAGTTATTCGGACTCCTGAGGATAAAAGGGAGGGCTTGTATCATCTACATTACCAGAACGTTAAAAGTAACAGGTTAAAGCTGATCGAGATTTCTAAAAAATATGTTTTACTTTTATTATGTAAAAATGATAACTAAACTAAAGATCGTCACCTAAAATGTTTCAATTCCAAAGTTTTAAATGATTTTTTTTTTTCGTTTGATGTATAAGCAATTTATGTGTGAGAATCACAACCAGCATCAAGAAGACTGTGTATAAGAAAAATTATAAGAGATTACTTCCAGAGATACCAACGATTTTCCAAGTTTGCGAATGCGCTGAATAATACATATTTGAGATGTTTTCAGATACATAAATTTCTGGCATACTGCTCGATATGTAAACAATAGCAATCGATAATAGACCATAAGTGAAATAAGATTTCAATGCGACTTGCGTTTTGATAAGATAGCATATTAAAGGGTGGCTTTCGTGATCCACAGCCTCGTCCCCCCGACTTACCTAAAAAAAAGTTGAGATTTTATAGCATCTGACCGTCGGGCTAAGTATGTATGTGGTGCCAATCTAACTGACGTGCCAATTCAAATCGTCATCGTCTCCTGCAAGAAAATTCGCAATTTTGTATTTTTTCTGTCCCGTCTACGACAGAAATTACGGTACAGTGGCTATGGGAGATTGTGATAAGACATTTGCTCATCACAACAACCAAAACTCAAAATCATAATCACCTGAAATTTTGGGAATAAGCTTTTCTCAGGGATATCTGCAAAACATGAACAAAACAGAAGGGTTTTAATCCAACGAAAATGCACCTTTAATGGCTGAACATTAGTTATGAACGAGATTAGAAATCACTTGGTGGCTAATTTACCTCAATTCGGTCTATGGGCTCAACGATGGCGGCCAAGACTCTTTCAATATAGCAACTTCATCAAAACAATCAAACTAATAACGCCATACTATAAGCACACACCAGATTTAGGCGCTTTGATGTGTTCCGTCAAAGCCCCAGTCGTTAATTTCATCCATAAAAAATCAGAAATAACTAGTTGTGCGCTGGCAATTCATGATTTTGTCAATTTATCGTGGTTTTGGGGTATGCCTCACTAGAACTTGGTCAAATAACCCTTACGGTGTGGTTGATTCTTCATCTCCAAACTAATGTTGTCTTATAACTTCTCTCTTCTCAAATCATCAAGATTTCGTCTAAAATTCAATTGGGATTTCTGGTCGCCACCGCGCCACCGCGCGGCCACTGCCGCCTGTAAAAAGACTTTTACAGAATACCGTCAGCCTAGAACAACAGTTTTCATCATCATCCAGCTGGTTTATTTACACCAGCCATTGCGCGCTGTTCACATTGTGTGTTAACACCACGTGCTATTGTGTCTTGTATACCTAGTTTGATTTTCTCTATGAAGGACGCTAAGCTCGATTTGAGCTGTGCTATTTTCACGTGCAATCGAGATTTTGAAAAAAAGATGCGTCTAATGCACAGCCCAAGGGATGGACCAAGCGAGTGCATTTTACAAGCATCCAATCGCGCAAGTGCCTTTGTGAATTGTCGCTTTGCTCAAGCAAATGTAATGCGCAGTTATTGATCTAAGTCTTTACACGACCGAAAATTGAACTTCTTTTACTGTCGGTAATAATGTTCTATTTTCATTGAAATGCCCCCTCATTAAAAACAGGAACAGTAAACTATTTATAATAGAGTAAAAATTGTCACTTATAAAGCGCTACAGCAAATTATCTACCGTTGTACATAATCACATCAAACACATAACCCAAAAAACGCAGTAATCATAATTTAGATATTTAATGAAATACATAAAACAATAAACCCATTGGCCGGTATTCACAAAAGCGGGTTAACTTTAACGCCAGGGTTAAACCATTGGTTTAACCCACGATCATGGGTTAATTCAGGGTGTGAAGCCCATTCAAACCCCGTTCGTCCGTGCTGGCGCTGACATTTTGAATATGCAGCGGAATAATTATTAGTTTTGGGTCTTGTATATACACACATAATGTCAATTCTATACACACAATCGGCAAAAAATCAGTGGTTGGATGTTGGGGGCTATTGGTTTTTAAATTTTTTTCTACCCATGGCCACACAACGAAGCAACTGACACGTCATCTCTTGATTTAAATAAACCGCCGCCTCAAGAATACATCTTTTCACCTAGCGCGCATTGCAATTATTAGAAAAAGAGTATCTGAGCACATGATCCAGGTGCACTATTATTACCCCTGGCCACCTCAAACACATACATCAATTTAATCACTTACGATTAGTGTATATGCAAAGCCGGCACCCACAGTTATGTGGAAGAAGCGGAGGCAGCCAATTTCTTTTCTATTGTTGGTACTATATGTTTTCTTTGTGGTTCGCAAAACATGCGAGACTCTGAATGTCTAAAGATGACGTAACGGTTTACCTCTCTATCTATCTAGAACCCTCTTTGGTTAATTCATGTTAGTCCTCTATGGGATTTTAACCCAGGGTTAAAATTAACACGGGGTTAAAGTTAACCCGCTTTTGTGAATAACCGGCCATGATTTTAAACATGTCAATTATAATAAAAGAAAGAGGGTCAGCATATGAACGCAAATGACTGCAGTACTCTAATACAGTTTTGTGTCAATCTGCATAATCATGTGCATAATTCCCTAATGTGCACCAATCACGTACTCAAGGCCAAATAGGAATGACAATCAAGAGGTCCCTTGAAAGATCCCTGTGGGGTACCGCAATGAAATTAAATGTTGAAAGCTTAATATCATTCCCAACAACAACAACAACTATACTTGGAAATGATTAGTAGATATGATTTGCTAGTTGAAATTGCATTTGGTGCAATGAAATCATTCGCGCTACATTTGCGTATTTTATCTAACATGTACCGTGATTGGCTCTTGCATATGCGAAGTTGTTGCACCGTTTTTTTCGAACCCCCGATTTGTTTGTTGTTGTTGTTGTTGTAGTTTTTTGCATATTTAGAGAGGCGAACCGAGCGAGAGGATAGGAAAGAATTTAATCACAGCTGCGTGAAGAAGCCAAACGGCAAGACTACTTCGTAGTCTTAGATGGATTGATCAAATCCTAATGTCAGTACACTAGTTGGGCTGAGCATTTCAAATGATTACTGCACGGATGCAATGCTAAGATTTTAAAGATGGTTGTTATGCTGATTGTTAGTAGTCCTTATATTGATTGTAATTTTATAATACATTTGTCTAACAATAGTCACGCATAATCCTATGGAATAAAATATATCAAATGAGTAATACACTATAGATTCCACACATGTCCATTTTATTGTGTTGCATCAGCAACCTTTAACTTTTGAAAAAGTGTGTGCCGGAGGTGTTTCTCTTTCTGTTGTTAACTTTGTGTTTACCTGGTTGGAAACCACAAAAACACAACTAGAGCTGGATGGCACCATGTACAGCCTCTTATCTTTGCTAACTAATAATGTTTGAATAATGTATCAGAAAGAGCTCTATTGGAAAAACAAAGTTCGACTACGGAGTAGTGATGAAAACGCCGTCTTTGTGTAATAAAAAGAGGATTCAAGGTATTTTCTGTAGTGTACGACAGAAATTTTAAACATAGCTAAACGTGCTTCTGGGGGAAATAAGTCTTACCTTTAAAGCAGATTTTTCTACGGCTACAAAATTCTCTAAAGTTGCATTTGATTGTTGTAGAAAATCTATCGAGACCGTTTCGAAGGTTTATTATTCCATCGAGAAGCACCCTCGCTACCCCTAGCCATCGGGGTGTCATAAACTACCGTGTCCGCGTGACTGAGTGTCCTACCACCCATCTGTCTATTGTGTTCGCCATTGAGTGCTGTATGCATCGTTTGTTTCAGCACTGTACCCAAATGGCCTCGTATACAAGGTCACGGTTTATTCCGTACATGTTGCTATGGTAGCTAGGACATTCTCTCATGGGGGACACTCAATTTTTTTACAGGGGTAACGAGGGTACATCTCGATGGACTAAAGTTTATTGGACAAATAAGTAAAAAATTGTTAAGTTTATAACCAGCATATTGTCTTAATTGGCCGTTTTGTCCCAAAAGGTTTTGCAAGCAGAAATACCTCAATTTCTCAAACCATTTACTTGTGTGTATAATCAGTGCAAATGTTACGGTAATCTTCCCATATGAGCCAAAGTTTATAATAGATTATTAAAGATTATCTATTTCCCATCCATTCCAATGGGATTTACATAATTCCCCATGCTGCCCCGGTGTAACGAACCTGAGAGTCCCCCAAGAGTGTCCAACCTACCGTGTCAATATATACCAAATAAACCGTGACATTGTAGACGAGGCTATAGGGTATAGTGTTGAAATGAATGTGTGCCAGTAAACAATGGAGAGCAGAATACGAAGGGCACTCACAGTCAAAGGGAGTCATGAAATCGGGGTTTGACAATTTCCAACACATTTAATAACGCACTGCTTTTTTTATAACATACCATTAAAATATAAACAAAGCACGCACGTGATTTTAATGGCAAATAGATGTAAGAAACGATAAAAAATATAATAGTTCAGTTGCCCTACCTAAAACTGATCAGCACAAATCATTTTTATCTCAACTTTAAGTTAATTTGCAGGATAAATCGCATTTTGATTAATTAAATTATATGAACATTTTTTTTTTAATCATATAGCCTCGTATAGCTAGCAAACATTTGTAACACATCTCGAGTACAAGAGGTTTGAGTGATTAACCGGTAACTCAAGGATGTTAGATGTTGTAGATAGCATAAACTATACCATTTTGGAATCCTTATCATGCTTATGGTTAGAAAATATCGTGGTATAATTTTGATCACGATTGGATCAATTTTAAAATTTGACCCCTGTGTAATCTTCATATTTAAAAATAGCAAAAAAAAATTAAAAAGGGTCAAATTGCTCTGATTTGGATAAAAATGGTTCAAATTATTGGTGGAGCTTATAGGATTAAAAATGAATAGTTTTGACTGTCTTAAATGCTAATACCAATGACGGGGCAACCAAAGGTCTACGTCCATTGTATTCAATAGGGTTTGACCTTGCTCCCCCCATGGGAGCAATGGGGTTTTCCCTTGCTTAAAGGTAAGCATTTAAGACAATGTGTTACAAATGTCAGCTAGCTCCCGCGCTAATCACTGGCGTACCC
Organism: Ophioderma brevispina; assembly: GCA_023653785.1. Classification (NCBI taxonomy): domain Eukaryota; kingdom Metazoa; phylum Echinodermata; class Ophiuroidea; order Amphilepidida; family Ophiodermatidae; genus Ophioderma; species Ophioderma brevispina. The sequence goes on from JAMKCH010082795.1 coordinate 20,515, forward strand.
GGGGGGCCTTGAGGGCTAAAGCCCCCCTCAAAGTTCTAAAGAAAAAAGAGGAAAGAAGAAAGAGAAAGGGAGAAAGAAAAAAGAGGAAAAGAGAAGGAGAAAAGAAGAAAAGAAGAAGAAAAAGAATGATTTTATGGTACATTTATTTGATTTTTTTGCATGCAAATGCGGATCAAAAAGTGTTGGAAGAAGTACGCAGGGAAAGGCGTTTTCAGGTCTTGAAAACCCTAAAACCTCAGGAGCTTCAGGGGCTCTACCACCTTCACCCCCCCCCCCCCGGGCGTTGCCCCTGGACCCCACCAGGGGCCCTAAGGCGGGCACCTGGACCCCACCCGTTCGTCGCTCCGCTCGCTTCGCTCTCATGGATCGAACATCTTTAGTCCAGCCCCCCTCAATAAAATTTCCTGGGCACGCCTATGCTAATAGTCAATTTTCTTTCTTCAAGAAAGAAATTAAATAGCTCAATGACATGAAAGTCCTGTATATGTACCCAGACCCAAATGTGTAAAGTAGTCCTTGAAGAAGAAAATACCAAATACACTTGGAAAAAATTGTTGAGCTGATTTTTTCACCAGACCATGCAGAATACATCATTTAACAACATATCCAAAATCCCCATGGAATCCCCTTTGGGGAAATTTTTATACAAGATGGCGCAAAATGCTAACATTGCATATAATTAGGTTATATCTGGCTTTCAAGTAGATGTTTTGATGATTTAGTCTAAATCTAAAATATCCATTTCTCTTGATGGCTGAAAATTCAATATGGCCGCCATTACATTATATAATTGCTTTATCTCAACTTCAGAACAAGGAACGAGGGATAAAGAAACAAACAAATGAATTGATCTAAATAAATATATATAAGGCAAATAATAAAAATGACAAGAAATAATTATATAAATGAATAAATATAATAAGTGAATAAGCAATAGATATAAATAAAAAAGAGAATTTTGTAAAAGGGAAGGGTACAAAAAACGGAACCTGAATGATGTAATAGGAAGTCCTTCTTGGAGGTATTTTCACACCCAAATTATTCTCCCAATTTCTGGGATTTCATTTTTTATTATATTTCTTTACACTCCAGTTTCCATTTTAGGTACTGGTTTGTTAAATAGAAAGATATAAGGCCTATTTTAATGCCCTATTCATGTCTGGCAAGACGTACTTGGGTAGGCCCATAATTAATCATGGTTAGTGTGAAAAGATACGAAAAACGGCATTATACTAATCTTTTTAAAGCAATTCTTTCGAAATGAGTATTATGTTGAGCGGCATAGTGGTTCTCATTGTGCAGTTTTGGGAAATGCATTCTGATAAGTTCAAATAACCTAAAACCCAAGTCATTCTTTCGAATAGCCTAAAGATGAACTAAATATTACTAAGACCCTGTCTCAAAAAAGTGTACAATCAGAAAAAAAAAATGAGTTAATATGAAATATCAAACTAAGGTCATTTACTTGGCATAATATTAAAGAACAGAGCCAGCTTTTTCCAATGTGTTTGTTTCATCTTATTTACTTGGTCGATCCAGAGATATAAACAATTTAGTGCGATATACCAAAATCGATTTTGGCCACTTTTATACATGGGGCAGAATTGCTCGCCCAGTTATGCAGCTGTCCTGAAGATCCAAAAAGTTGCAACTTGACAAAAGAATTTCCGAGAAACAAAACAAAGATTAAAGTAAACAAAAGAGTCTGTTTTATCACAAAAGAGTAATTTTCAACATAATCAGTTCATGATAAATATCTTCTTTTCATAAATAATAAACAATATCAGATAGTATTGCACTCAATGAAATGGAACTTGCATTTATTACAATATTGGGATCTGTTAAAATCATTGCCAAGAAGGAATGTATTTGACCAAAATAAACTCTCAAATCCAAAGAAATGGTTAAAAATATTGCACTCTCTTTGTTGAATTTAATTGTTGAAGTCAATAAAAATTTGAATTGGAAGCAAAGATCAAAGTGTTGGTAGGCATTTGTTCATGATACTTCAAGACCATAAAGTTCGCCTCCAGGTTGCTTGTACGGGCGTCCGTCAGTTCTTTCTAAACAAAACAACAGTGTTGTCGAATGTTATTCACTTTATCGTAAAGCCAGAACTTACGATCATAACTTCCATCATTACGTTACTGTTTTCGTATCTTTTAAAGTTTCTTTATGAAGATAATCCCTTTTTAAAGAATTTCATATCTGTTCAAGTGTGAATAACTTATGTTTAACAAATTCGTTCACCGTTTTCACTCAACCAGAAAGTGGCACAAACTCGATTTTTGTGTTCCGCAGTAAACTGGAGTTATCTCTCGATTGAAACAAGCAAATGAGATGAAACAAAAAATCCTGGAAAGTCTGGTCTTTTCTCGTTAATGTGATGTACAAAACGACTTACTTATGTTGAGATATAATATTGAAAAAAAATCGGTTTTTGATTGTACCATTTTTTTGAGACAGGCTGTACTATTTGGTAATTAGAACAATCCCTTTTCGGGATTATTGCCTTTAAACGAACCTCCTATATATGCGTCAGTTTGACCGAGCTTCCTTGCAGGATACTGCAAAGGAAAGTATATGTCAGTGAGAAGATGATTATATGTAATGGCAGCAAATTGGCAGCCATTTTGGAGGCCATTTTGGATTTTTGAGTTAAGGAAAACATCAATGATTTAGATTTAAACAAAAACTGAATTCTTTGAACCTCAAAACATATTCAAAAACATGAGATATAGCTAATTATATAAAATGGCGGCCATTTTGGATTTTGGCGTGAAGGAAGTCATCAGTGATTTAGATTTGTACATGATTGGATTCTTTGACCCCCAAAATATATTCAAAAACACTAAAATCATCAACATCTACTTTAAAAGCGGAGATATAGCTAATATGGCGGCCATCTTGGATAATTTTTTTTCCCCAAGGGGGATTTATGGGGATTTTGGATATGTTGTTGTATGATGCATTCTGCTTATCTGGTGCAAAAATCAGCTCAATAACAATTTTTTCCGGGTCAAAAACCCCAGGGACCACACTATAATGACATGCACGACAGATGTGCTTCTCCGTGGACATTTTGGTCTTTACTGAGCTAAGAGGATCACAATTGGAATATTTACGTGTATTTTACTTGCCACTTTGCATTGTCACCTTTTATTCCCACTTTTATTATTGTTTAAAAAAATATGTAAGACATATTCAGAAACAACACTGTATTAAAGTGACAAGAGGAGATTTTTGGAGGCGAATTTCTCTCAAATTGCACTGGATCGGTTGTAGACCACCTACCGTTAAAATTTTCGAAGGTTTATTGGACAAAAAAGTACAAAAAAAACGCAAACCTTGTTTTGTTTGAACTCCCGGTTTGAACTTGCCTGCTACCGTAAATAGTAAATCATCACCTTAAGGATTCGCACCGGTAAATAACATGAGAAACAGAGGTAAGTCCAGGCCCTTCTGCAAAGGACAGTGTTTTTATGTTCTTAAGTGTACCCTATAACTGAGACAAATGGTGAGGTCTGGGTTGAATATTAAGTATAAAATCTGTTAGAATATCAAACAAGGTTGGCATTGATACTTTTATTTTTATCTGACATACCAATGTTAACCGTATTCGTACAGGGAACACCTGACTGAAAAAGTGACCTGACCTCCAGGGTCCATGGTGCATGCTAGTCTTCACGTCCATTAGCTCTACAAAAACGGAGATAACTACCCTAATTTATGACTGATCAGGTAAGAGATATGATGGTCTTCTTCTTCTTGCGTATGAGGCAGACGGTGGAGCCAGCTTCTGTTGATTGGTTGAGGTTTGAGAAGTCTATGTCCACCAGTGGACGAAAGGTAGGTCACTCATTGAGAATTTGATCCGCAGTCTGTGATGGAGAACCACACTGGCAGGCTGGAGATGGTCGCAGCCCCCATCGGTGCATATTGCTGTTGAAGCGACCGACTCCTGTGCGAATCCAGTTTAAGGTGACCCATTCCTTGCGTGGAAGATTGCTACCAGGTGGTAGTTCGGTGTAAGAGTGAGTTGGTCTGGTCTTGCAGCATCTAGCCAGTCATAGTACATGGGGAAATGTAATTGATGTTTTGGTTTAGTTTTTATTCATATACAATTTTGACACCAATGTTTTTCCAATACAGAATTTCATGGGGAATCTGAAAATCATGGGTGTCATTTTTTAAAATGTGTTCTTGGGTGCTTTATAAGGGGGCAAAATGTATACACGGGTAAACAATAAAAGTGTTTAAATTGTTTTAAAACATATACCAATCTGTTCGGTTGGTCATAAGGTTTCTAAAAAGGTATAGTTTTCTATATTTACGACCTATTGTTTTAGTACAATAGGCCCAAGACATTTCAAGGTCATTGATTATAGAATGGTCCGATTTTGTTGAAACTGGTTTTAAATCGTTCATTGGGTCATAATATATACGAAAATGTATATAGAGTCTGTATTTCATCTTTCAAAGTGAGACTTTGACAGATATGACTAATGATCTCCAATATGCCCTGTGGACCACGGCCATATTTGCCCTCTTAACTATCATCAAAATGTAATTGGCAATGCGACCTGTATATTTTCGACTTCTGCACAGTAAGACGAACAATTTGGCGCCGTTTTTAAAACAAACTGATGAATCTGAAATTTTACCCCAGTGTGACCTGAACCCGTTTTGCCTTGTAACTCTTGTACTATAACCCTCAGATAGGGCAAACTATACCTTTCTGTAATCCTTGAAAGGTACTGAACTTGATGGTATACTTTAAAACACATCTTGCCCCCTTTTATATTTTGACCCCCTGTATAAACCTTGCCCCTAGAATACATCCAAGAACACATTTTAAAAAATGACACCCATGATTTTTGGAATCCTCATACAATTTTGATTTAGAAAAACCTTGGTTGCAAGATTGTATATGAAATGTTCACAAAATACAGTTCCACATGTACTATCAGTATTCCATGTCTGTAAGATGTTGAATGGGGAGCTGGAGAGTTTAGCAGCGTGTTGACAGAAAGGTCGACGAGAGCACAATCTCTGTCTGCCGAGCTGGTGTGATTCTTTGACAGTGTTAAATGGAGCAGGTGCTTGTTGTCCAGCAGAGCCTTATTCACCAGTTTTTGCGTGTGGTGTTCTCTTCGAAGCACTGCGGGTACAATGCCTGAAAGCAATGGTAGAAACCTCAGATGGAGTAGATTGGAGGCAACCAGTACTGGTTCTCAAGGTCTCGTTGAGTACTGTGTCCAGCTTCTTTGTGTGAGATGCTTTTTGCAACCATGGCTGGCGTCATATTCAGCAGCGCTGTAGACCAGAGCCAAGGCGGTGGTTGGTAGGGTCGTTGGGCTGGCACCCCATGAGGATCCAGCAAGTCGGCACAGGAGGTTATTCGGACACGAGGTGCTGCCGATAAGTGAGCTGCCGGTCAAGCTTCTCTCCCAGATAGGTTGGTGTAGGATTGTATGGCAGAGGTTGATTTGAAGCTGGCGATGAGCCTCTTTGGTGTTGAAATGGAAGGCAGTAGCGGTGGTCTTGGCTTCACTCAGCTTCAATCGCCAGGTCTTGGGATATGCTGCAAGTAGGGCCATATCTGCAGTAAGTGTACGTTTTACTTCTGTCCAGCTGCTGTCCGAGTGGAGAAGGGCAAGATCGTCGGCGTAGCCATATTGTCTAGATGTTGTTTGAGGTAAATCGCTGATATACAAGTTGAACAGCATGGGAGCCAGTACAGATCCTTGTCGTACTCCGTTCCTCAGACGACGCAGACGACTACTCTGCCCATCACTGGTCTTAAGAATAAAGCTACGGTTTGCAAGCATGTTACATTGTACAAGGTGACGATCCGGGATAGTCCTGAGAAGCTTCAGTGTCAAGCCCTGGTGCCACACAGTGTCGTATGCTGCAGTAAGATCCACCAAGATGACGCCTGCCTTAGAGCGCTTTTCAAAGCTTTCCTCAATATCATTCGTGAGTTTTACAATCGGCGAAATCCTGCTTGTTCGTCAGGCAGATGGGGTTCGACGACGGGCTCCAGCCGGGCCAGGATCATCCTCTCAAGGAGTTTGAAGGAAACACACAGTAGCGATATCGGGCGGTAGTTCTTAGGGCTATCGACAGGCTTGTTTGGTTTGGGGAGTGCGATAGAAGGAAACTCATCGACCCACTTGACGTTTGAACGATCTATCTGCCGCCCCATAATTGCAATTGTTATTCATATTCTCTCAAGTGGCCCTTCCGAGGATAATCCTAATCAGATTTTCTCGCTCGATTTTTTTTTTTTTTTTTTTTTTTTTTTTTTTTTTTTTTTTTTTTTTTTTTTTTTTTTTTTTTTTTTTTTTTTTTTTTTTTTTTTCACGCGATGAATGCTGCGAACTAAGTACGCAAACATATGGCGGCTTCCATGGAAACCGATCAACACGCCCGGGAGGTTCTTGGATTTTGGTCGGGAACCCATGCTCGTTCCGAAAAAAGGGGCTATCTGCAAATGCGGGAGTACCGCTAGGGATATCAAATTCAAATTAATCAAGCTCTAGTCCCGCTGGGGGTACAAATTCAGTTGTGATTGTGACTGGTTCAATAATACAAATAGGAAAAATTAACCTAAACATATCAGCAAAATAACCCTAAGTGTGTATTTTTTCTTGCAGTAGCACAAGTGTCATTTTTCAATGTTTTCAAAATTTTAAATGTGTATCTTTTTTCATGTATTGAGAACAGGTCCCTCAAGGGGTATAATCTCACTGCAAATTACCTTCAGCCTTCAATCAATTTTTATTTGTTCATTATAGAATAGGCCTACAGCAAAAACAATATGATAAATAATTATGTAAATAATGCAGTACAGTGAAAATTTAGTTGTTACAATATTAATTTAAAATATTTTTCATACAAGTAAAGACGTTTATAATACATTATAAGTGGAATAATACTAGTGGAAAATATATTTAAAATAGCACAGTAAGGATGTCATATTACTGCTGTACCGTTAGGTGTATATTTTCACTGAAAACTAGTATAATTTCATCAAAGCTGGTCCAATTAGGGGCCGGGTATATTTTAACTGAAAATTGGTCCCGTTAGGGGTCACTTTCAGAACCCCTGGAACGAGCATGGGTGCCAACGAAAATCCAAGACGCCCCAGGTCAAATGTTCAAATTTAGTCAAACTTTCATCCTTTATTTCTCATACTGGGCAGTCTTAGGCACTAAAGCTGAACGCATTACCGTTGTACATTAATTTCTTATATAACGAAAACAACAACAAACACACACCGGAGACAGCCGGAATATGTTGTAATATGCAATATACTTTTACACTTTTACGTGTTCGGACTTCGGACATAGAGTTTTCAAAAAATTCTACAGTAATGATTTCTCGCCGATCATCGATTGCGGCAGAGGGATTATGATCAAAGGGTCGCTGTCGCGTCGAATCCCTTCCTTTTGTGCTGGTGGATGGATAAACAGATTAAATTCGGATTGTGGAAGTCGATGTGCTTCCTTCTATCTCTTTCTTCCATGATCTACTACATTGGTAATCATTCCAAATACCGTAAAACCTCGATCATAGGCACCGATGGAAGCTGGTGGAAGTCTCGAGGAGGCTAATAACTATAATAGCGTCATCTTGCAATAATAAAAGTCCAAATTCACTTGTCAATATTCCCGAATTTGAAAGGAAGACACTAAGTGTGTTGTTCGCTATAGGGCGCTTTCACGGAAGGTCAAGGATAAGCAAACTTGTCCTCCAGAACAACCCAAGCAAATGAATCACTTGCCGAAATATCTGCAATTTTCAGGTGAACCTGGTGCATGTATTGTATCCTTTGCATACCCGGGTCGCATGCCTGAATGATCTGGTATCGAATTTGGAAACGCGGTTTGCTTCAATGGACTGACTGGTACATTGTAATCCCAATCGTAATCTTCTTTACATTTGTATGGAAGGTTTCGTGCTAATCGTTCACACCTATTATGGTGTCTTGTTCATTCAACCAAATCCGACAACCACGCTGCAATAGTAAAGCATCCGACTCTGATAATGACTCGTAACCTGCTGGATTCGAGTCTCGATCGGTCTGATGTTCGTTTTTTTCCGTATCATGTGAATCAAATCAATTTCGACCGTGCCAATGTTTTAAATCTTTAATCCGATACCATCGTCGTTATTATTATCACGGGGAAGATGATTTTTGTTTTGTTTTGTTCTATTTATGCTTGATAATATTATGAAATGACTTATTAAGTTATTGTCGCCATATCAAGAAAGAAATTGAAAGTGTGTCTCAGCCACTCGCGTATGTTGCTTGTTAAATGAGATTCGCTGTACAGGTCTATGCCGGGGGTCTATGCAATCGACCCATTTGGGTTTTTTTTCATCTGTTTTGAGTTGTCAGAGGAAAAATGTAAACATTTGGCCCTCTGCGGGAAAAATGGGCCAAAAAGCAATGATACAAATAGGTAGAGCTTGACTTTTTCCCCCCATTAAAAAATCTCATGGCACTTATTTTTTTACCATATGTGTCTGAGACCGTCCTTTCCATCCTTTTGCCTTAAGATTAGGAAAAAGGAAATGATTAAGAAAAGGTAAAGAGAGATTCATTGGAATGGATTAACCAACGTGGTACAATACGGGCTTTTCTGCAACACCTCTATTCCTCTACCTTTGGGATTAAAGGTATACAAAACACATAAAGTTTCAAAGAACACGCATATGCTGGCCAGATGTACGGGAACCAAAGTCTATTCAGATTTTCAAAAGAGCAAATAAATGTTGGCTAGATCAGTTTTAAACTTACCCACCATTATACAGTATGCAAGTCATGCATTGAATAAATTTAAAGTGAAATACTTGTCACCACATGATTATATTTGATTATGCTACTATGTATTTTGGGTTACAGATTTACTACGAAATTTAACGGTTTATTTTTGCAGCGTTGTGTCCTCGGGGTTTGCTTGAACGAACTGACTTACTCATCATTGAAACTCACTTATAATCTTCTACACTTGTATTGCAGGTTGGTCCTAATCTTCTAACAGTTATTAAGGGACTGCCTGTTTATCTAAACAAATCTGATCTATACGTCACAAATTCAAATTGAAAAAAGACCATAATGATGTTTGTGCGACCAATCTTACATCTGTAAGGAAAACACAGCAAGTACACCTACATTAAAAAAGATTACATGTTCAACACCATTACGCTCCCTAGAATCTTTACTGCTGGGACACAGCGCCACCAATTCCGTTCCGCATCGCTATTGGCCGGCTATTCTTAGACATGCGCCACGTCATGGGGACTTTCCCTAGCAGCCGACCTGTGTAAGGCTCTGCTGATTAGCTTGAACAAGGATGAAAAAACGGTTTCGCGGTAAGCCTTGGATATCGCGAAAACGACGAACCAGGTGGTCGATCTGAGGTTAGAAATGGTTCCTGACAAAAAAGACCCAATTAGCTCACTAGTTTTGTAAGCATGGCATGCGCATGACTTGAACGCAGCAATCGAGAATTGAGCCAGCTAATAAGGTAAGAATTTTTCACGTATTTTTCACGTTTTTCGTCTTTTTCCAAATATAAACCTATATTATAAACTGTCAGCTAACTAGACAATTTATTTAGAATATTTTTGGACTAATCGTTTACATAGGCCAAGTAATTTTGGCGCAATATCCCTTGTACAAAAAATCCAATCAACGCTAATAATGTTAACACTTTGTTGTGTACGTGTCAGCCACTTTTTGTATTGGTAGACGTTTCATATAGAATCCACATTGATGCAAATGAGGTTTACAATGGATATCCGTCCGCCATGCGCTGTATGGCGTTGTGCGTAGCGCTTGACGGAATGAATAGCAATACCTCATTCGCGTCCAATGGGACTTTATATAAAACGTCTACCGCCACTGGGGCATGTTACCGTCGGAAACTTGTGAACTCCCTAGCCAGTGAAGAATTTGCCAAGGTCGCGTGGCTCAAATTACTTTCTGACAGTAAATAACAATGGCGGCGCTGTGTGCCAATACGACACGTAAATGGTGGGGATTCGAATATATACAGATCTTATTGTAGTCTTTCCCAGTTAAAGAATTGTTTCACAATTTCAATGATGAATACATGTTGTTTTGATTCACTCCTTATTTTTCTTGTAGTCTAGAGAGAGGTTTTGAAATTAATTCTCCAGATAAAGGGATTTCTTGCGACTTTTTCATGCAGCACTCCCCCAGACCGGTCCTCTCCGAGAGACAAAAAGCAATCAACGATTATGCAGATGCGTCTCTTGGTGTCATGAACCGCCTCTAGTTTTTCCGAAGGTCAGATACTATTTCGTCTTAGGGGTGCTTATTTATGGACGTAACATAGTCCCGTTGCCCATGTCTTCTTCCTAACATAGTGAAATCTACAGAGTGGCCAAAGAATGCAACATTCGAAAAAAAATATTAAAAATGTTTTCTAAAAGTCAATCTTTGCTAAAACTATATACTTTATGAAGGTCTAATTATTCATCTATAAATTGCCATTTACCCCCATCCCATATGGGTCCCTAGATCCAAGATTAACCCCAATTAGTGAACGAGTGTAATTTTTTAGTGGGGGCCAATTTCACCTGGATATGTTTACCGGTAGGTTGCGAAATGTATGAAAAGGCATTGGATTTTGTGCATAACTTAAAAGAAAGTGTGAACACATTACTGTTGGAATGTTTTAATTCAGATAGTAGTTTTGTTCATAAAAAAGCCGTATTATCTCTCAGATAAATTCGTTACACATTGAGATTGCTCTCAACATATGGCTGATCCTCATCCTGGTAACCATCAACATCCATAATCACCACTGAGAGCTTAGATTATGTTGACTCTTTCATTCAGACCAGATGCCATGTCCGAAACCATTCTCTTTTTTTCCTCAGCTTTTTTTCCTAATAACCACTAAAGAAAAAATTAATTCAAACTTTGACAAATTCCAGAAGACATGGAGTGACTTAAATAGAAAAAGAGCACTAACGAACAACAAGACTCGGGGGAAACGCCAAAAACAAGAACGGCACTCCAAGGAAATCCAAGCACAAGAACTTAAGAAGGAATACAATACCAGGGGGAGGTGGCCATTTGTGGCATTTTCTAGAACAGAAAAGCAAGGTGTTGACACCCTGCCAGAATGTATAGTGTATCTAACATGTTTTACGACACAATCAAAAGCATAGACCGGTGTGGCAGGAGAGATAGTCCTCCGGGCTTAACAGTCCGAACAATGGTGAACAATAGGGAAATCGATTTAGTTGACTCGGCACGCAAAATAAGTTTACGCTTCTACGCATTGTCGTATATGGGCCCGGACTATGATTAACCCGCCAGACTATGATTACTTTCACGCCGGGATTCAGGCATTTGGCTGGGGCTTGTAGTAAGATATTGATCTGGCAAGTGAAAGATTAGCCAGGATTAGCACATATTACAATAGCAATGTCTGTGAACTGATGACAAACATGGCTTTGCAATTTGGTAATGTAATGTCAGCATACTTGCTCCAAAAATGCCACAAAACTGCCCTCCGCCTCCCCCCCCCCGGGAACCTTTCCTGTTTTTATGTTTTTACGACATGTAAACATCCAAATTGTTTTAATAGGTGGAAGTGATTCAGTAAGGGTCCTTTTCAATTAAATGAAATCCCGTCTCTAACATCAAATATTAATGAAGAAACCCTTTCTTGTGAAGTTTACCATCTTGGTACGAAATATTGACGGGTCCGTGTAGAACGGTCAAAGTAAGTCATCGAAAAAGAGATAACAAGAGTGACGGGTGATTGATTATTGATAAGCTCGCCGAATGAGTAGGATTAATCGTAGATCGTCCAGGAAATAGGTCGTCCAGGGAAAATACCCACCCAACTAGACTGTCGGTGCCAAAAATTTATTTTCTACATATAGTTGACCTTGGACTTTGTGGTTTACGCATGCATTTTATAAGCGAGCTTTAATCCAAGCTCTGATACACGAATCCGGGACGGCGATCTATATTAGGGGTGGGCATAAATGGCAATTTTTTTCTAAGTTCTTCAAAAAAGAGTGGATTCTAGGATCATTTTGACTTGCTAAAAACAAATCAGGAAAGCTTTTGGCCTAAGATGAAATTTTTAGGTCGGTAAAATGCCTTTTAATTTTGTACATGAAATAATAGGGATATTTTCCTATTCAGAAAAAACAAAAAACCGACTCTTAGTCATGATTTGCTCAGAAATTCCTCAAAAGGTGCCTTGAATAGCAGCTAGACACTGTTCAAGAAAAATTAAACAAAGTAAGTCCTAAATGGAGAAAAAAATATTTGTTTACAAATTCCATTTCAATTGAGCAAGGCAATACACAGCATAACCAAAACATGACCCAGATCTTAGGGTACTGGATGTTGAAAGACAGTGTATTGTTGTAAGGTCAAGCTTTATAACCATTCAATAATGCCAAATTGTACTGGAGTGTTTTTATACAACAAGTGATGCTATTTTTAACCTAACAACAGACTATTTGCAAGAAGACTTGTACGATTGTGCTTTGAAGGGACATTGTATGGTGTAAGTCAAGCCTGTACAAACCAGTTCATTACATGCCAGTGCCATGCAATGCCATGCCAGTGTGTTTCATTCCAACTGTGATGCTATTATTACCAGACAAAAGACCGTAGAAGGAACTTTTGTAAGTAAAAAAGAGTTGTTTTAGTGGCTATGATAATTCAGACCATGAGGTGAAAAATTGGATTGCAGTTGCTTAGGAGGGACCTCTACTCCCTCTGCAAGGTGCCGAACATTTTCTTTATTATTTTAGGCAATCGTGAAATTGATTACTTTGGAAACAGGATTTTATATTTAGGGAAGCAATATACCAATGCTAGGTGAGTAATATAAATGTCAATGGTTGTTGGGTCAGATTTGGGCAATGTGAATAATTTAACCACCCAAATCCCATTGACTTCATGTACACACAAAAACTTAAAAAGTCAGTTTACCAACCAAAAAATTCATCTTAGGCGAAAAAACTTCCCGGATTTGTTTTCAGTCAGCACCAAATGGCCTAAGAATCCACTCGTTTTGAAAAAAGATGCGTCACTTGCCCACCCCTACTATTATCGCCCCTACGACGTGGGCGGCGCACTCACCATCCGCCATGACTGGGGGCCTCTTTTGCATTACGTTGTACGTGTTACTAACACAAAGAAGCGATAATTTGATCAGTTCTGACGGCAAAACCACACTATTTCACTGTTAACATTTTGTATATCATCATGGGCGGCTCAGGAAAAAAATGTAAATTTCCTTGCTGCACAATAGCGATAAAAATTACAAAATGAACAACTGCGTGCGAATTCACTCTCTATTAATACACAATGAACAATCATCGTATCCTTTCAGTCTAAATACCACTTGTTAACTCGCCGTCATTTGTCACTGTGACTGATATCCCAAGCTTAGCCCATTCCATGTCCAATGGCAACAACGAGACTAATTTTTGTTCAGACCCAAATCGACGATCACATGGGCATGGAAGTGTCCTTTCTAAACACCAACAACCCATCGGAAGATTTCAACGTTTTTCGCAATACGATCGGTCCTTTGGGAACTATTCAAGTTTCCACGTACACGGAATAAATCAACATTCTATTGTTACTTTATTTTTGTGTGGGAATTTTGAATTTTAAAAATTACTTAAATTACAACTTATTTCAATTTTCCCAAGATTAATACTCTGAATATCCTGAAAATAGTTCATTTTTTCTCAGTCACGAAATGGGCGAGATAACCTTCAATGTTTACCCACAACAGGAAGACACTGGCCTGGAATCCAGTTTAGGCCATACCCGGACAGCAGCCTTCCATAAATCCATGGAAATGAAACGGTGAAATTTGTTGACAATTTCAAAAAAGGTAGGTTTTTCACTGCTTATGATCCATGATTATGGTATGTGGGCTTATTATTTCGTTCGTTAAGCAAATATGCGGCGTGTTTGTACTGTGTCATGTGTGTTGGTGACCGGATGCCCCCATAATGCGGCGTACGTAGAGGGGGTCCTTTCGAGGCTTCCCTGTCGGATTCGTGTATAGACTAACACGTATACCCGATCAACGACTTGCACCTCTCCAGCCGGCGATTGGCCGCTGCCATTTTGAAGAGCGCCACCACCGCCATTTTGTTTGTTTGATATAATGGGGAATTTATTTTAATTGTATACTACATTGGTTATTTTGCTTAATGCTTTTGTTTATCGTATTCTTATCCTCTAGGATTTTTTTAATGATGTGCCGTGTGATAACCGCATGCCTTTGTTCCGAATATACTCAAAATGTAACAAAATAAAAATTATTCCTCCTTCACAAGGTCCACCGTAAGATAGGAACATACTATTCAGCTACAGGGGGTAAATGAACAACGATCGATTGACAAATTTATATTTACGTTTAAGCTCCACACTGGATACCATGTTTATTTATTTATATTTATTTATTTATTTTTCAACGTAGGGGAAATGTTTTCACCATTTATACTGTGTCTCTATCCAAACTTAACTTTAGACATCGAATGAAATACGAGATACATCAACTGCCAAATAATGTATTGTCTTGAATCAACTGCTTGACTGATATCCCTCCTTTCAAAGGACTACCGTAAAATACTCATCTCGGGCGTGATGAAAATTGTAGTTTTGCATGTATTTGAATGTCAATGGTACGATGTACATATTCAGCCAGTGATTTAGCTCTTTTCTCTAGTCATAGCCCAGCGTAATCCCTGACATGTGCCCTTCACGAGAGATTTTTTATGCGTGGTGACAACCAACACCCTGGGCCATGACACCAGAACATGCAGAATGAAAGTAGGCCTACACGCCGTCTGCTAGATTCATGAATCATGTGTGCATGATACTATAATTCCTGAATTACAGCCTTAGAGGTAAGATAACACTTTTAAGCATGTTAAGTTTGAACACATCTGCCATCACATGTACTGTAGGCTAAAACGCCTATGATACCATCGTATGTTGTACACAGTCTGTACGGAGTCTGCGATGCGACGGCTGCTGTACAGTGTACTGTATGGACCAGTGGTATAAGCTACAGTAACAGGCCTTCATTTATGAAAATGAGCTCATTTAGGAGATCAAGAAGGGGCTCAATTACTTAAATGTCTTATCAAAGCATAGTCTAGCTCTAGTCTAAGCCTAAAGAGTCCAATTTATTTAGCTTCTGAAAGGCTGTTCTGTTCAGGAGAGCTGTCATATGGTCATGGCTGATTGGCTGTGGCCTAGCCTAGGCCAAGGACCTCTGGAGCAATTGTTCTCCTCAGAAATAAAGGTCTGTACTACTAGTACTAGTACAGTAGCGTAGCGTTTTGGTTAGTGTCCCTACTTCACGAATTTAATAGGCCTACTTAGCTACTAGTCTAATTAGGTGTGGTGACCTAATCCGAGCTCTACCTTTTTAATTTTATGCAACATGGCCTGTAGCCTAGACTCAACAACATGTCAATTCAAGCATGTCAAGTGTCAAGACAAGAGATAAAACCTAACCTGGTGAATTTATTATTTCTTATGACTGTACTAATGACAGTAATAGGCCTATAGGGCCTCTAGAGAACATGAGAAGGTGCTAGATTGCATACTCCTCATGGAATCCAGCAACGGTAACGCATGAACAATAATCCCGGCAATTAATCCCTGAACATTGGACTTGCCCTTGGTCCGTAGGTTTGGGCTTAGTACTAGTCATGACATAGGCCTACTAAATAGCAGTTGCAGCATGCAACTGAAATATTGTCGTTGCCGTTGACAAAAAGGCATTTTTGCAGTCGATAGCCTAGCCCTAGCTAGTACAGTGCGTGATTGCAAATAGGTGATACAGGCTACCGATTCGCCGTGAACGCATGAATGTTATTAATTTGCAACGCATTGACAACATTGTTTACCTATCTCTGCACTTTGGCTCAGCAGATATTGGCATAGCCTATAGGCCCTAACAATAACTATGAAACCCAATACCTATACTCCATAAACCTAGAAGTACAAACAGGCGGGTGACACTGTGTACAAATGCCCATAGACAATTTCGATATCGATGGTGATAGCGCCACCATTTTCGATAAGCTACCTAATTATTTATGTATAAACGCATTCATGACGTAAACCGGGGGATGACGTAGCGTAATAGCGCCACGTACGACTGGCAAACTATAAGCTACAGATTTCATGCAGATCAGTGTGCAGTACGCATCCATTCTCTAGATCGAGTGTCCTATCCCGATTTATTTAGGATCCCTGGTACAAAGTAATCAATAAACTCCCACACAAGTCTCACAAGGAGTGCCTTGTATGGGTGTTTCCATAAGGTGACACCCTTTTCTGACATACTTTTTGACACCCTATTAATTCGGAAACCTTAACGGACCTTACCGGAATAAACCACACGGTTTATGTGGTTTATTCCGTTAAGGTTTCCGAATTCATAGGGTGTCAGAAAAGTATGTCAGAAAAGGGTGTCACCTTATGGAAACACCCGTGATAATACATACTAGTTTAATTTATAGCAAGATGATTGTGAGAATGCTGAGTGTTCGTATCATGAGAAATATGTCTCAATCCACATGCATTGGTAATATGTAGGTCCCCTATGATTTCCTTTAATACTTACATATCCGTAAAATAATCTGAAACCCACTCCGCACAACACCGGCATCTGTTGTAAATCGTATATTAAGTGAATTTCCTGATGAACTAATATCAGCAGGCTGCTGCGTACCCGTATAACTTGCGCTACCAATGTACAGATAGTCATAATTGTCTTCAAGATCAAAATGTTGAAATTGAACTTCTATTCTCTCTCCTGATGGGGCTCTTGCGGTCCACGAACAATCGATGTTATTATAATATTCGTTTGGATAATACGGTGATTGCAATGTTGCTGAGGATCCATAATATAATTGAATGGTACTCCCACAACCATATCCTGGAAACAACAATTGAAAGTTGGTTCAAAATGAAAATCCCATTATAAAGTGTTCTATTGGATGAGGACATAATACTAATTTTGTTTTTACACACATAACAAACGAGGTTCGTCTCGCTATGTAGGCCATGTGTCATAAATTACTGGGTCCTAATATGGGCCTATCTGAATTGTGTTTTGCCATTGTGTACTGCAATGCTAGGACACTCTTAACTCTTAAAGGCACTATCAGCATGATCAGTGATTTGCTAAATCATAAAATCGAAAAAATCAGATTTTTGCATGTCTGTAACAAGTACGGGTACCCTAACATACCCTGCAAATGATAAGACCAGAAGCACCTAATAACATGAATAAGCACAGAATCCGATATTTTAGCCATTGCTGTCCGTACGGACACTTACTACAACACGTAATTGAACGGAGAGTCATATCTTTGAAGACTGTCATTTTCTTCCTTTGCTGGCAATTCTTCAGTTGGAAAAAATAACTTATGAGAATTATACAGACTTATCCTTCAATTTTAAGCTATTACTGCAAATTTCAAATACTTTGACTCTTTCGGGGGAATGTTTTAAAGTTGCACTTCTGTGAAGGATAATGATCATTTTTAAAAGGGGGCTTTTGAGTATGCAGATTTCAAAAATGGCAATGTCACTCCAATGGGGTTCCATGTGACCCTCACTAATTAACTCATTAACGGCTTGGCCGATTTTAATTTTTTTGGTATGAAAAGAAGCGCATTTAAAAGTCAGACAATTACAACAAATTTCGGCGCAAAAAAACCCACGCGTAAAGCGGCCAGCGCGAAAACAAATTTGGAGGGACCCCCCCCCCCCCCGGGTCACTTAAGTGTTAAGATAATTGTCATTGCATTCTTTTGTTTTTTGCTCTAGTATTAGAAATATGTATCAAATGTATAGCTTGCCCAATCTGGGATCTGTCCTTTAAAAGTTATCATCTAAAAGGTCAAACATAAACTTTCAGGCCCACGGGGGTCAAAATTGCTAAAATACTCTGTTTGATCCTTTTACCAAATCAATTCATATTAAGAATATGGCTCAATAGAATTAAATAAAATAGGCATTGAACTTTTTTTCCAACTGTTGTATGGGGTTACACATAGCAAGTGGTGTTGGGTTAAACATAGCCACTCCACTGTTACATATCCGATGAATTAAAAACTTTTGACAGTTTTTTTCCGCATTTAACATGTTTAAATCTCTCACATGAGGAAATACAGCACTATTGCGCCAAGATACAAGCTAAATTCATGATCAACTTTTCAACACATGTTGACTATATTGCTTTTAGTTTTATATGAAGTACATCGAAAAGCCCATCGCGTTGGTACGTCGGTGTGAAGTCAATTATAACAATGATATCATGCAATGGTGAAACTGAAAACTATTGCGTGTGGCTCAAATTAGGCATCTTAGAAGGCTCATATCACCTACTATCTGGTAGTTAGTTAGTAATTATTGCGCAAATTAGTATAGCACCAAGTATTGGAATGTAGACACCACAAAACGTCATGTCCGACAAGCCTTTCATCTTGGGTGGAAGTGAAGTGTAATAACACCCGGCACATTATTAAAATACACAATACGGTAGTTTCGATGTCCACAGCCAAAACTAGTTCACTTGTATTCCTTCACGCGGGTTGGGGGTGGTGTGGAGGGTTGGGGGGGCACAAGAAACATATACTGGATATTGCTTTCGAACTAAGAACCAGATTACATCAGATTACACCAGATTACCTTCCTCGAGATCATTGACGTGATTCAAGGCGATGGCATACGCATGTGTGCGTAGAAAAGCGGTGCGAAAATACACACTCCAAAACATCCGTCTGAGCGTTGACGTCAACTGACTCGAGGAAGATAAATGTAATTATACTGTGGCGAATTCCATGTCCAAGTAGAGTAGCAGACCTCGAACCTATAACATAGGTGCGCCGGTGCCTAAAAGACAATTAGAACTGCCGTTTTATCATCCTATATTCAAAAGAAACTTTAATAAGCCACCTACACAGCTTAACACTTTTAAGTGACCAGGGGGGCTTCCTAGGGACTCCAAAATTTGTTTCGCGCTGGCTGCTTTCCGCGTGGGGCTTTTTTACACCGATTTTTTTTTAAATTGTCCTGACTTTTAATGCGCTTCTTTCATACCAAAAAATTAAAATCGGCCAGCCGTTAATGAGTAATTAGTGGGGGTCCATGGACGCCCCCCCCCTTGTAGTCTAGGAGCTGGATAAGATAGGTAGCACTTATTTAGGAGAAGATACTCAACTGTTTTAGACTAATATGAACCCTAGGAAAAACTTGGGATGTGTTCCAAAATTGATATCCTGGTCGAAAGGACTGATTTTTAGCCAATTCAAAATGCCGCCAAATCATTAATTAGCCTACTAGATTCTTAATGTCGATTAGAAACAAACACAATAAATGTTTTTGGGGGTTAACAAAATTGTATGTTATAGACAAAAGTAGCAACATAGATCCTTGAAAAATGGTAATTTTATATTGTTTTAACTGTTTCAAATCCAAGATGGCGGCCACTATGGCTGCCAAAAACATTTGAAATCTTCAAAATTGGCAATTAATGTTTGACTCGTATTCGGATAAATCAAATCAGCAAATGTCCTGTGTGCATTATATTAATTAACAACTCAATGACCACTTAAAGTTATATCGGACATTTAATATTATGCAATAATGCTTCAAATTTCCAATGTGCTTGATTAAAGCTGCTGAAAATAAAACACTATAGAAATTGCCATTACACCACTATCATCTAGAAATACCGTACAACTAACTACATAATGTCATATATCAATTATAAAATGGGGGTGTTATCACCAATGGAACAATTTGGGATATGTGCCGAAATTGATATCCTGGACGAAATTCCTGATTTTTGCCACTTACAAGAATTGGCTGCAAAATCAATTAAACAGCCATATTACAAATTCTTAAGGTCCCTTTGAAGAAAAACAATGTTTTTTTAAAAAGACATTAATGTTCAGATACCAACACACAGCTCATTTAAAATAATTGTAGTTCCAATATGGTAATCATTTTTCACATCCCAAATTGTGTCCAAAATTGCTGCCAAAACATTGAAAATCTACAAAATTGGCAATGTATTGGGTTGTATTCACCATGAGCAATCCATTTTGTCAAACACGTAGAAATGGCTCAAGACCACATAAACTTATATCAGACATTTATAAGAGTTTTATAATGTTCAAATTAAAAATGCCGTCCAATATGGGATCTTGAAAGGTGAAAAAACATAGAAATTGCATTACAACACCGCTGATCATCTATTACCGTAAATGATAGTTTATAACCGTTTGAGTTAGCCTTCATGTGCATACATTACGTGCCTTAGTCAAGCCCTCTTCTATGAAAAATAAAGGCCTCACCAATAATATTTGCAATTGTTTCCGGGTAATTGATCCCAGAAAAAAAGTGTGGCCAAATTTAATCATTTGGTTAAGAGCCCATTTTGTGTCAAATTCAGTGTTCCTGAAATAACTGATCCCAGGTTTTATCAGGCATCTGTTTCATTTCTACTCGAGTACCAGGAATCCTATGCAGTGTTCAGAACGTTACTAACGTCCATTCTATCTGTATGTTCATTGAGGGTTTTTTTAACAAACAATTGCCTGCTTTTCATTTGCAGTACTTGCAACCTTTTGATCATATAGCAATCCTGCAAGGACACACATTCTTGCGAGGCACATTGTTACATGTGTAGGGATCTGGCATGCCTTTGTGTTTTTTTTTTTAGATCAAGGACTAGCAATTGAAATTGCCTCTTCTTTCAACCATATATACGACTAGGGAATTCATAATTTACGGATGCGTCGCTAAAGTGGGCCTGGACTCAGTACTGTTGGTTGAGTAGGCGCGCAGGATATATGTTTCCTAACATTTTGCGAGGTCCAAGCTGTTCTCAGCTAAGTTCACACCTTGAGGTCCTATTGCTTTTTTTATAAATGCAGCTAAAACCAGATCAACATAATGATGGCCTGCAGGCTGTGGATAGTTTGAGCACTGACCAAGAGTGTATCCATCCGCCATCTGTACAGTGCTTCGTGTGCTGTGGACTGTCAAAATGCTTGATCAGGCTGGCAAGTTTAGTGACATCATTTTGAGTTGTGTCACACCCACGCACACATGGAGTGCGGGAGACGCTTTGTAAGCTCATCTGATAGCAGCATGCCAGATAGCCGTGTAGTTATAATATTTGATTTTTCACTCCTGATTGCAAAAAAAACAGAGCGTTTAGGCAAGATCTCTCCAGTTAGTACTACTATAACAACACACAAAGAACAATCCTCGTCCCCTGATGTAAGCGGTGCTGATGTAGGTTCTGAACGTTGACTTAAAATGTCTTGCATTTGGGGAAATAGTTATCATCTGTCATCAGTTCCCCACCATGCAGTTAGCCGAAGGGAATGGAAAAGTACACTGTGCCTGTTGTAATATTCCAATGTATGATTTTTTCTGCCTCGGTAATGGTAGGAGCGCTTAATCAAGCTCTCATGATATTGAGTATAGATGACAATGGAAACTGTTGAGGAGCAACTCCAGCACAAGATCACAATTCTGCATTCTTTCTTCGTTAACGATGATGATTACTTGAGCTTGTACCCACTAATTGAAAATCGGACCAGAAACTCCCCACAAACCTACCAAGATATTCCCTGACATTTCTGACATCTATTGTCACAAAGCTGAGCACCACTGGTTGGTCACGTGTGAATCTGTTGTTTTTTATACATACAGAGAGGTTAGCATCAAGAATGAAGAAAGAGGAATAAACAAGAACACAAAACAAACTGTTTTTTCGTGATGTGATAGCACCAAACACAAATGTCCCAGTGCAATTAGAGAACTTTTGTCATCATTCATCATCAAGCAAACGGCTTTTCACGAATTCTAATTATGTTGAGTAGCTCACAACCAATAACCAAAAACAAAACCTCTATTACCTTGGTATACACCACAGGTATAGGATTGTGCAGTTGGGGTGTTCTTTCGCATCGCTTGTCTGCTTTGCACGAAGAAACTGATGACGTTCCCATGTGGCGGACATTTTAGGTCCCTGTTCAAGACCTACATCCATAATTCTATCATCAGGTGACACGGATGTCTTTGTGTGTCTCTTTATACCAATAACACCTTAGTTTTGAAAAAATATTGGCCTCAAAGAGTTCCCAACTCCATACTGGTGGGTGGCGACAACAGCCGAGACACTACCAGCAAGATATCGACTACAAACTTGCAGCCCTAAACGCTAACTGCGACAAGAAATTCTTCTCTGATCAAAAATTTTTGACACAGTGTTCCAGGTAACAGAAAGACATACATGGCGGAAACATTCTCTGTCAATGCCCAAACCATCACAGACCTGAAAGCAGGGGCATTTTCTAGTCCCTGGATTGTGATCTCAAAAATCCCGAAGGCCTGCAAAGATCCATGCACACGGGCAATATTCTTGCAGAAATTTTGTCCTTGATGCAGGATGGCTATGATCAAGTGTGATAAGTACTCCACTTAAGACAGGTGATTGTTGTAAAAAACCCTATATGAAAGAGCACTGCCCCTGATATACTGGACCTCGGTAAATTATGAGCACTGCTGCCTGAATTGATATACCTACATCGGCTATATTACATGGACACTGTCTGATACACCCTAAGGTAAGTTATACTGAATTCACAGTGAACACTGAATTTGGCAAACAATCATGCTTTGCCCGTGATAGAATTTGTGGAACACATTCTAGTTTGTTCGTTGGATTCATATATGCCTATAAAAGAGATATAATATTAATTAGAAAGAGGGCCTGGCCCAAGACCACGTAGTGGTACGCAATAGAAAAAACCCTCGTCTTTACCAAGGGGGAGGTGGTTACCACTAGTACCTTCGCCTCCGGTTCGCTGAAATGCTAAGCTTTCGTAAAAATCTTCCGGGTAATCGTTTTCTTCGCTCATCCTATCCGGTCATTTTAGCGAAAAAAATGTGAAGCAGCAACCTCACCGGGGGTTAGGGATCCGTCAAATCAAGGGTGAGGGCGGGGGTTGCCACCCAAGGATATTTTAATGGTGCGTTTTGACATATCATGCACAGTATTCTCTAAAACCTATGTTTATGTAAAACTGTCCAATTGCCATCATTTAGAACGGAAAACCGCATGAATCCGATACTTCTTACGTGGTTTTTTAGAGCAACATTGAATTTTCACCTATTTTCCCTGTGAAAATCCAATTTTGGCACCCTTCCTGAGTGATTAACGTCATTGTGACCCTATACTAGGTATGTTGTTACTTATTTCAATGGAAAGAGGGGGGACCATACCTATCCATTGTTACAAAATCATAAGCATTGGGGTGCTTTATAACAAATTCTCGATGGGGGGGTGGTAACCACCCCCCCCCCCCCCTTTTTTTTTTTTTAACACCGTGTTACAAAAAGGCTTGGTAACACAAGGTAACCCAACTGTTATGAATGATTATATTGCATCGTAGTTAGTTGTAGTATGGCAATTTCTAGATGATAGAGGTCTTACAACTATTATGAATGCTATATGGCATTATTTAGTTGCTTGTACGTCAATTCTTTCTAGATAATAACGGTACTATATAATGGCAAATTTCTCTGGTGGTTTTTCACCTTCAGTAGCCTTAATCGGCGCCATTGTTGAATTTTCAAATTATTACAAATATTAACTGTCCGATATAATTTTATGTGGCATTGAATATTATTAATTAATTATTGATACACTGACATGCGGAATTTGATTTAGGGACCATACGATTTCATATCTTGCCAATTTTGGTAGATTGAAATGTTTGGCGGCCATTTGGCCGCCATCTTGGATTTGAAACATGTTAACAATATTAAAGACCATTTTTAATGATCTGGTGTGTTGCTTTTTTACCAGTGGCCATTTTTAATCCAAAACGAAACGGGGCGGTTATTTTGTTTTTTCTAAGCGACCTTAAGAATCCTCATAGCTGTTTAATTGATTTGGCGCCATTTGGAATTTGGCGAAAATCAGGCCTTTCGACCAGGATATCAATTTTGGGGCACATATCACCAGTTGTTCCTTGGGTTCATATTATTCTAAAACAGTGTGAGCTATCCTCATCCTAACTGAAGTCATACATATCTCGCTTAGCTCCTCTAACTATTTGTTACTATCGGAAGTCAGCTGAGAATTTTTAAAAAGAATCAAAAACCAAAGCAGATGTTAGTGGGCTCCTATATGTTCACACATACATAAGTAAACAATTAAATAACATGAAAAATAGGTAACCCTTTATGACTGACAACAACAATTTAATTGCGGACGTTGCTAAACCGTTACTCTGTAAAAACCTATGGGAAAATGACGTGTATTTTCCACCACCCCCCGCGTTAAAAAATACGGAGTCCGAAACTGCATTTTGGTTAAATATATGTAATTTGGTCTTCTAGAGTAGATGTCACATAAAATAAGTTTTCAAAAAGCTTGATGAGGCCGCAGAGGCTCATTTTTGAAATTTTCCGTCTTGTTTGCCCATTTTTTCGCGTGCTTTGAAACAATGTTTTGCCCCTAATTTGCAACCCATAACAAATTTAATTTTTTTATTGCTGAATTGGGTGTCTTATGACCCTTCACATGATTGTGGTATAAATTTCGTACAAAAATTCCTCGGGAAGTGGTTTCCTTCCTTGGGGGTCCCATGGACCCCCTCCCTGGTCACCATCGGGATGAAAACCCCTTGGTCAGTTCCTTAAAGGAGGATGGCCCGAATTAATGTAGGATGAAGTTTTCAATCTTATAGAATGGACTTCATCCCAAACACAAACTAATAACTAACAAATGTTTGTTTAAAACCTTAAACAACGTGTGTTTTAAAAACTTAAACAACGGCACGTTAAACAACCCTCTTTTTAAACAGCAAAATTTTAAACATGTTCAATTTTTGCTGAAGGCAATCCAGAGTATGCGCGTTTTAAAACTCGCACGTAATGGAGGTCATATTTCTCCGCATTTCAAAAGTGATAGCCCAAACGTCAATTATGCAAATAACAACTGTTTTTTTTTTTTTCGAATTCAAGGAAGAGCTACCCTTCATAAGCAACATATAAAGGTGAGAAAAGGATACGCATAATAACATGAGGATCTTGAAGAAATGGCTTTTGAATTGAAATCGATATGCAAATGGGAAATCTACATGAAAACGAATCACCATTGTTCACCTTTCCTCAAACCGTTTAAAGACCTTAAATATTATGAACACAATAAGAGTAATTTTTTGCCCAATTTCAGGTGAAGTTCGGAAAAGCCTCAGCAAGGTTATCTTATCAACTCGAACTTTTGTAGCACAAATCTGCGCTGAACGTCATTGGGTGGCAGTGGCGTATCGGGCCTGCCCGCTCTGAGGGGGCAAATTTCCCAGTCTTTGAAAATTTTCCCTCTCAGGGGGGTCAAAAGGCCAATTTTTCCCGGTCAGAGGACTAAAAAACGGCTGATTTAGCATGGTTTTTGCAAATTTTTTCCCGGCCAAAGCCGCCTGTTACGCCACTGTTGGGTGGTTGCTCGCGAACAACTCAGTATCAAGATATAAGTTTATGGTGTCAGAAACGAAAGATTATTCGGTTAATTTGAACTGCACCTGCTTAAATATTGATATCTACACTGTAAAAAATAAAACTGTAAAAAAACGTCATTTTAACTGGCAGCTGTGACTCACGACGTGCAGAACGTAAAATAACTGGGCCCCTAAAAATATGAAACCATTGCATAGCGTAAAATAACGGCGTGAAATCACAGCTTGAACGTTATTATTTGTTTTTGACTTGTTTAAACAATGTTAAGAATAACATGAAGAATGTTTAAACTTCTACCATACAACAACATAAATTGAAAGTGGGTTAAAAATTAACTGACCATCCAAGATTTAAACCTGGATGGTCAATGGATTTTTCACTTTTATGTTGTAATGTGGTAGAAGTTTAAAAATAATTCATTTTTAATATGTTAATTACCCACACGTTTGAGCTTCTTTCTTCAAACGTTATACAACGTAATCTTCTCACATAATTTTAAAGTTGCAACTCTGACCTACCTCCATGCTCTGACATTATACCATGTTTTTATTTACGTTACAGCATAATTGTAAAAACATTATATTTTAGGCAACCAATTGACATAAACACAATAAAAGGAGGGAAAAGTGAAGAAAACGAGAGATTTGCCGAAACAGTCTACTTTGTTTCATATTGTACATATTTTAATGTCACCAATTATTCGTATGAGTAAATTTTATACATGTACGTACCTTACTGAGATTCGAACCAGGGACATAACATTAGAGGTCTTACCTTATCCACTACATTAATTAAATTAATATAATTCTTTTTTGAATTAAAAAATTAATAATTAAAGTGAACAATTATAATACAAAAAGCGGGAATTGAGTTCTACAAAACAAAAAATCGGATATTTTTTAAACTATTTATTAAAAATAAAAAGGAAAATAAGATTTTACATTTTTTAATAATGCTACGACATAATTGAACACATTACAGAAAGTAAAATATTTTCATAGTTCATATTTTTACATTAAAAAGAGCACGTAATATTACAGGAAAAATGATAACGGTCAGCATATAAATACTCCTACAAATACATATTGTAATTTTATGTTAGATATTACTAAAACAACGTGAAGATTATTGAATAAAAGGGGTTGACCCCGGGGGGGGGGTTCTCAACTTTTTTTGGTAGGTATGTGCCTCCCGGATTTCAAAAATTGAGGCTCGCGCTCCGGAGCTGATTTGAGGCCCAAAAAATGGGGTCTCCGGAACTAGGTTTTCCACAAATTTCAGAAAATAAGCTGCGATTTTCCTCAATTTCCAGCTACTTTTTTAGGTTTTTGAAGAAAATTTGGTAGAATATGGCTTTGGACATGAAAAGTATGGTCTTTGGAACTGAAATGGTCCTAAAATGGGGGTCTCTGGAACTGAAAAAGAGCCTGAAAATGAGGGTTTTATAGGCGGCACATACCCATACTTCATCCCAATGTGACAATTTAAAAGGTGAAGTCTGGTAAAATTAAGATCACATTTAACAGTGCACCAATTAAATAATATCGATTTATATTATTAGCCTGTGGTTAACATAATTCCAGTTATCTCGACACGGTGTTGCCGCCTTTTTGTCCCTATAGCCATGATTTACCAATCAACACACACCGTAGTGTGTTTCTGGCCATTGTCTTTTTTCACCCCATCCTTCCGGTTTCGTGGTAATTTTGTCACTTGGCTTTCTCAATCCGTTTCATGCGGTCACAAAAAATTTTCCCTCCCACCTCGCCCAAAACTTCCTTGTATTTGGTGCTGGGTCCTTTGAGGCCTATTTTATTTTCAGTCTTTTTTGTTAATGAATCTGGGCTTTATTATTTTCGTCTTAATAAAGTTAAAAATTTGGCAGCATTTAAACTAGGGTAAAAGATCACAAAAATACGATTTGTACATAATACTTTTTTCTTTGCAAAAGGCACTGACAGTGAACAACCTTATTTTTCAAAGGTGGTACCAGTTAATTTGTTGATTCGTTTTTAGACAGAAACGTATTTCGAAATTACAGGAACAGGTGAATCCCGTCGGATATTAAAGAAGTCAAATGCCAAAAGATTGCCAGATAAACAAAACAAGCATCACAATTAAAATGATGTTGACCCCCAAATACTATCCGATATAACTTTGGGGTTTTTTTCGTTAGTATGTGTTTACATCTACAGTCATATTTTGAAGACCATATTCAAATTATTGATACCCGTTGCTTGTTTATACGTCGTTACCACCTTTGATTACATATAAACTTGCATTATGAGCTTTGAGTAATCTCTAGCGAAAGAACCCTTTTCCGTTCTGTGTTTACAACAGAGGCATTGCGTTATCATGTATAATGGGGGATTATAATGACGGTAATGATATTTATACATTATACAGCATGTCAGTTTTACCCTGACGTTTCAATGCGGTATTTTCTGTTGTATTTAAATTAACCTCTTTAAAACCTATAATTACTCAAGATGTTGCACTCTTTAAAACAGACCTGCAACACATATACTTTTGTGACGGGATTTTTTGCATTGTAAATGTTGCGAGTAAGGATAATTTAATAGCTGACAGGAACTTACTTTGTCAGTACAATTTCGGCAAAATAACTAACTTCCAAATAAAGAGCGAATCTAATTTGAAATAACAGAAGATTTATGTTCCAAGTAACAACACTCGTCCCCATGGCTCACCAGTCGACGTCAGATTTTAGTTATGACTAGAAAGCGTTCATATAGGAATTTACAACCCATCTTTATTTTGCCTGCATGAGTTTGCTTTTGGAGGAAATTCATACAAGTCCTATTTAAAGCTTGTGCGCAGGCCCCTATAGGGTACCACTCCTTTCACTGCCTGTCAGTCGATGACTGCCAATGCTGTCAATTTCGTTATATTTAATATCCTATTGAAACCGGAATATGGCCTGTAGTACGGGAGGAAGTAGTGAGACCTCATTAAAAGTTTTAGGTCTGTCCATTCACCGTGAGAGGTAAGAGGAAATATTTTAATGCCCACAGGTAGAAAAGTTTATGATACTCATACAATGTATATTAATGTAGCTTGTAAATAAATGTTGACATAAATACATTGTTTCACATCTAAGATAGGTTGGATGTTTCATTTGAAGTATCAGGATGAAAACAGCAGCAAATATTCCATTAAATGTTGTTATTTGAATATAAATTACCTTTGACACTACAAAATATCATTCTTTATCACAGTACTGGAGAAATAATGCATTCTTATATCAATGCACACATAACATACCTAAGAACTTATTTTGCCATAAAAAGTGGGCCAAACTTGAATAAGAGATTAGCACAAAGCGGATTTGACAAGTCCTTCTATCATTAACAGACCATTGTAGTTCTAAATGCATCCGGTTCCAGTAAGCCGATTCTGTAAAGTAGATTTGTACCATGGACACAATATGTTTTGTGATGGCAACAAAGGCCTAGTCTCCACATGGCCGGGGATTGAACCATCACCCCTATGGATTTATGTATGGAGTCTTACGTAATTTGAAATATACTATAATTATATTGCTATTAGGGATAATTCAAGTTTAGATTAAACATTTTAAACAAAAATACATTGAAATATAAAACTAACAGATTAAAATGTTTAATCAAAATTCAGATTTGTCCCCATTTTAATCTATGAAATTGATAGAATAGTCTTAGGTTATTAGTTGATGACCAGACGAATAAGTTTGCCAGCTATAGTAAGATTTCAAAATAAGTGGAACCTCCTTAAAAGTTTTAGGTCTGTCCATTCACCGTGGAGAGTGTAAGGGAAATATTTTCATGGCCACAGGTAAAAAATTTTTATGGTACTCATACAATGTCTTTTATAGTAATGTAGCTAATAAATAAATGTTTGACATAACTACATTGTTGTCACCTTTCTAAGTAGGTTGTATGTTTCTTGAAGTATCAGTATGAAAACACCAGCAAATATACTTACCTTTGACACTACAAAATATCATTCTTTACACAATACTGGAGAATACTGCATTCTATATCAAAGCACACATAAAAATAACTAAGTTTTTTCTTTTTTGCCATAAAAAAGTGGGCCACAACTGTAAATAAAGGTTTGCACACAAAAAAAAAAAGCGGGAATTTGAGACAAGTCTTCTACTAAATCAATTACAAGACCTATTATAGAACTGAATCATCAGGTTCCCATAATCCGATTCTGTAAAGGAGTTTTGTACCATTGACACAATATGTTTTTATGATGGCAACAAAGCCTAGTCCTCCAATGGCCGGGGATTGACACCTCACCCTATGAGATTTTATATGGAGTCTTACGTAATTTGAAATCTACTATAATTATTTCAAAAATATACGTTTTTCAAAAATAGGTAGTAAAAGTTGGTCCCGCCGGAGAAGATGATTCACGATCAATAGGCCCTATTGTTCCGCAACCTTTGACGGGTATGAAATGAATAATGCCAACTTTGTTCAACATGATCAGTCCGACCGTTGTTATTTTGCATGAAGTGTTGGCAATACAAACCGATATCCAAGGTGTCACACCGCATTAACTTGAATGGACGCATTACAGGAGACTGGTATGATTGGTGTTCTCAACCAATTGAATACAACAAGCAGAACCTCTAATTAACAGTATATAAGTATTTCAACTATTCATTTTTTTTTTTTTTTTTTTTTAAAAAAAATATTGTTTGATTGCTTTCATCCGGGTGAGCGACCCTACCCATCGTCCATACCGTTTTACTTTTTTTGGAAAAAGTTTTTTTTTTTTTTAATTTGTGAGTGAAAAATAAAAAAAATAAAAGGATTTTTTAATTTGTTGATTTGAAATATAAATAAATCCAAAATGTGCTGAAAATCATACTTTTGGTAAAATGTCTCAAAAGTACTCTGCCAGCTAGGTTGTCCGTCCTTCAAAGCGCATTAGCATTTTTCCACTCCAATGCCACCGGCCGTAGTGTATGATGTGTCCATTGATCTGTGAACAGACAATGTGACATCCATTCAATCTCACAAACCGGTTTCAGTGGCATAACCAGACCTTTTGCAAATGGGGGAAGGGCAGAAGGGTGCCGAGGCATATATTGTGAGGGCGAATTTTGGTCCTTCTCCATCTACACTGTAAACCAACAAAGAGGTTCTATATGATAGAGAGGCAAAACGTGACTTAATCGTTTAGAAATTCATCAATCGTCTCGCATGTTTTGCGCCGACCGCAAAGAAAACAATAGAGTACCAACAATAGAAAAGCAATGGCTGCCTCCCCGCTTTCTTCCACATACTGTGGTGCCGCCTTTGGCATATACACTATAATCTGTATTGTACAAATGTGTATGTGTGAGAGGTGGCCAGGTGTAATAATGTGCACCTGGATCATTGTACTCAAATACGCTTTTTTCTCCTCATAATGCAATGGCGCTTATTGTGAAAAATGTTTCATTGAGCGGTTTATTTAATCAAGACGACTGACGTGTCTTTCATTCGTTGTGGTGCCATGGGTAGGACAAAATTACCACCCAATAGCAACCCAACATCCAACACGGATATTTTGCCGGATTGTTTTTTATCGAATTGACATTTTGTGTGTATACAAGCCCCAACTATAATATTCCGTGCCTATCACAATGTCAGCGGCCCAGCACGGACGAACTGGTTTTGAATGGTCTTCACCTCAAATCACCCCCTTGGTACAAAACGGTAGTTTCATTTGGGGGTTAGGCCACTGCACCGGTTCCGCGCGCTGGTCGAAATTTTGTGAAAAAAAAATGTTGAATTCTAGCAAGTAGATTGCAAACTTTTTTTTAATTGAATTAAACTTGCTTTCAACTTTGTCGGTTCAACATCCAATGGCATGTTTCGCAGCTATTATGGTGGCTTTCAAATTGTAATTTATTAATTTTCCGTAGCAACAAATAGATTCTCTCCCCGTTGCCGAATGGTGCTTTCACAACAAACACGATTCAAATTCGGTAACATTTCGGTGTTTCTCGGGGGAGAAATTTTGTGCCGTAAATTGTTTTGGAATCTTGATTCATTTTTTATCCGAGTGCATTTCTAATAAGTCAATTTTATTAATGAATGAATTCAGCTCCAAAATATAATTTTTATTATTATTCCCCCAAAGTCCACTTCCCACCATGGCTATCCCCACTATGGCCGACTGCCCCATAGGAGCAAATAGTGCCTATATCGTCATATAGGGACTAAAACGAAGTCTAAGCACACATCATGGGACCCAAGATGATAGTTAGATTGGGTCTTAACAAAACATAAACTAAAAACTTGGAGTTGTTTCCATATCTCTTCATGCGATATAGACACGTTCTAAAGGAGAACCCGTACAACGAAACATTTTTAAACAATATCTTATAAAATATTATTGACCACATATCGAGTGTTTCATAGAAAAACGGAATTATATAACCCTAACAATGAATTAAAACCATCTAGTCTTACCATGTGCTATTTAAAAAACGCGCTATTTTATACGTGTTATGCGATGCGACCGGCACGTTTAGGTCTATAACATGCACATTATGAAAGCACCATGCGTGAAGTTGTATGACGCCTTAATGTGTCAGCCGTATCGCATAACACAACTACATATCCCATATACAGTACGCGAAAATTGAAATAGCGCATGGTCCAGACAAATTGCTTTTAATAAATTCGTTGTATGGTTATTTTCATTCCGTTTTCCCATAAAACCACTCCTATGTGTTCAATAATCGTTTTTATAACGTATATTATGTAAGTTTATTCTTGTTACAGGTTCTCCTTTAAGAGTACTGGGTTCTCAAAAGGATGGTGGGGGGGGGGTGACAAGGTGCCGACATCGCGCTTATCAACCTTATAACGATGGACCAGGTTACATCTTACGTCACTTCTTTGTGTTTCCCTGCGAATCCATTCCTGAATCGTTATGGCCATATAAAACTCTAATAGCTCATGCCCAGTGTGTACAGTCAGGCCGACCTGTTAATTGGTCATATAGTCGCCAGTGTTCAACTACATTCGATATATTCCAGGCAATACGCACTCCACACACAGCCTGGTAACCATGAACAGGTTTTCTATCTTTGAGGCTTTGTCTTCATGTTGAAATGTGGTATTAAAACATGCAGTTGCTTGTTCATTGAAATTGCAATTGTTTTAATTTTATAGACCTCAGTTCAATGAATGCAATATCATATTACAACTATATGGCTATTTTTTTTTTTAATCCGACCGACCGAAACCCATTCTGTGGCAGAGGCATCTGTTACACCGTGTTATGTAATCAAGTTTCTTGTAATGTAATAACCGACAGGTAATGTATAATTTTGACGTGTTATGTAATAAAAACGCGTAATGTCATAAAATTGATAAAAACAGAAATCAAGTTTAAAAGTTATAAAAAATTAAATAAAAATTTTCGTGGAATAAATAAAAAAATTGACGCGTAATGTATAAAAATTAACAGCGTTATGTGAATAACATGGCCTTTTGTATGTATTGTTTGACATAGAAGTCCAGTGACTCCTGAGATGTTTTCGACGGTCGGTCGTCCGTTTGTCTATCCGTCATATTGATTCCAGTTATTCTTGACCGTAATCTTGGTGGATTCTTCGCTCTACTGTGTAACTTAGGTCCATTTTTGGGTTTACTAAGGAATCACACCGCCCCTGTGTCCGTTGGGGTGCCTTCATCTTAGCAACCCTTGATTTTTAGAATGTTACTAAGGGATGGCTATGTTTGGGTGACCCCACGCGCCCCACCCCCTTGTGTTTGGGGATGGGAAAGGGACAACGGGTTACACATCATTAGCCCGCATCGCATTGGCTTTAAAAAAACGGGCGAAGTGTCTTTTCCTCCTTCCCAGTCTTTGCCTTGGCTTCGCTGAGGTTCTGAAACATATCGCACAATGTCTTAACCTATCTTATAATATTACTCTCCAGTTGTGTTTTCCTGGGTCTGCAATGGTTGGGGGAGGGCATGGCGCCAATATGGTTAGGGCTTAATGCAGTGACGTAACCCCCCGCCAATTATCTTGGCTTCCAAAATGGCATCTGCTGCAATCGACCTAAAAAGACGCAAAGCTTTAGCATGGAGTGCCTTCTGGAAGCGAGAACGTCTGTGGAAAAGCTCCCATTACCATCTCTGAAAAGTCAAGTTATTCAACACAACCTGTGGTGAACCATCCAACTAATGGGCTGTGACCTGGGTGCTAATCACAAAGACATGGAAATAAATCAACGCATGTGCTACCCTCTTGCTATAGGATTATCCTGGACATAAAACGGAAAAGACGAACCGTGTCTCAAACACCAGCTAATATTCAATGACTAACACTGAGCCTCTTATCCACCTTGTAAGACCATCGCCAGTGAGTTTCCTTGGACACACTCCTTCGTCTGCCAAGGAAGAGCCTGCTAGAAGATCGCTCTCTACATACCACCTTCATACAAAGGAGACCGGACGTCCACGCACCTCTATTTAGCCTCTCCAACGTGTGCTATGGTATGATAAAGCATGATACAATCTGAGCAGATAGCCAACACTTGTCCAAAGAGGATGTGCTGGAGAATCTTGTAATCGCCCTGCTTCCGCATCCGAGGAATGATGACATAATGATTGATTATGACCCCCCCGCCAGCGCCCCAATGAACGGACCGGTTGTACAGTGTCTATGGAGAAGGACCTAAATTAGCCCCCTCAAAAATTGCCTTGGCACCCCTTCCTCCCCATTTGCAAAGTTCTGGTTACGCCACTGGCTTTTCTATTCCGAAATGCAACAAAGTCGGTTATTCCAAGTATTAAACGAGGTCCACTAGTCGACTTGGAAGGACACTGTACCCAATATGCAAAAGGTCTGCAAAGCGGACCTACTATAATTTTCGGAATCGAGGACCTTATTTAATTTCGGACTAATAGCGGGGGGCCGAGTCCTATTTTCAATTCATTTTCGGAATAAAATGCGCGTATATAATAAAATATTACATTACGAGGCAATTTATTACATTACCCGTTTTTATTACATACAAAGGCAGAATTATTACATTACGCTTGATTATTACATTACATGAAAATAACAGAACACATTATGTTCCCTTACAAGTACGCGTAAATGTATAAAATATTATTACATTCCGCGGCAATTTTATTACTTTACCGTCGCATTATTAATTCAACAACAACGAAAATAACAAAACACACTCTATTTGCGTAAAAGTGCCCGTATGTATAAATTTTGCCGTGTTGTGTTAAAAAACAGGTAATGTAATAAAATTGGCACATAATGTAATTAAATGTTATGACATTGTGCGGCAATTTTATTACAGTACGCCAGTATACCACATTATACTGATGTTTTGGTTATGCTGAAGTCATAGTTGACTTCTAAATCTCTTACTCGAAAATATGAACTGATTTAAATCAAACAGACAAGGTTTAAGGGGGACTCGGAAAACAGCAAACCTTTTATCTGCCAAGTCATTACTGAATAACCATTGTAGAATCAAACTAAACAATTTTTAGGCAAATCTGTGAAAAATTTTTAAGAAAGCGCAATGGATATGGGTGCAAGGCTGGCGCTTCCAAAAGTAGGGGAATTCGACGACAGAGGATATGCAACCCATGGGTTAGTTGGGTCAGAGGCAGCCAAATTTGTCAAAAAACAGTGTTTCGGGTGGCCAATTGCTAAATTAAAACAATTTCTTGGGTGAAATTTTGGCAAAATTAATTCTTTAAAAAATACTTGGACTTGGGTGACAGTGGTAAAATTCAAAAAAAAACAATATGGGTGTATGTGGGTTACCGTTCAAATACGGGGTCTTTGGATGACAACTATGATGAAAATAGCTATAGGAATAGTATAAACAGCGTACATACGAGTCACCTCCAAAGGGGGGTGTGCCCCCGGGTCCTAGCCTAACTGATTGTTATCACCACATTGCACAGGAATATTGTCTTCAAAAAGTTAGATAACATGGATTCGTGTTCCTATATAGGCCAAACATATTTTCAATATCAATTAACACACTTATGCTATTACCTATAAAGAGAAAGAAATTATCATTTTCGGCAATTTTGGACTAATTTCCTTTGTGTTGCTATGGACCTACAAAAGGTCAACTTACGGTACGATAGGATATGGTGGGAAAGTCATGGGGAGTTAGACTAGCAGATTTCATGGGTTCACATGAACCCCCCACCCCTTACAACTAAATTCTAACCTGATTTTTAGGACATGTACATCTTCTTAAAGAATTTTGATGCCCAAAATCTAATGTTGGGGCCAATTGGACCGTTCGGAGGCCATCTTGGATCTAAGAGATCGTCATATAAAGTGGTTCCGATTTAGATGAAAGGTATTTAAATGATTTCGTCTCATATAAGGGATCAGCGATGTGTACCGAGATGTGGGTTGAAAAAGTGAAATGTACCATGGAGAAACATAAAATTCTCAAATATGTACCATATAGCGCTTTGAACCCTTTGGCAAATTCAAATTATTGTTGTTGTTTATACCGTATAATTTTCAGGTACATCCTCTGGAAATTAGGGGCAAATCATTGTTTTCGTAATGCATCAACACGTTTCACCAGCCTGCTTTTAAATCGTTTTGATGTTAAATCTACTCTAGAAGGACCAATTTACATTTTAGCACAAGCATTACCATTTTGTATTGTGTTGTATTTTTGTGGGGCAGTAGCTATGACATGTGCTTGCCGTTTTGGACGGCCATTTTGAATCGGTACAATCGAATTTATTTTTTCCAGTTATGTTGTATGGTTGTGTTTATGTACCCCACCAATGACCAGAGTTTTGAAAAAAAAAAATCTAACTGCAAAGTGTTTTCAGAGGGGGGCGAAGGGTACACATGACCCCACTTCCCACCCCACACACCAACGGGAGTGCACAAGACATATACACTAAAGTGTTAACATAGTTCAATAAAACCAAAGTACCTACCGGGGTGCGGTGGAATAAAGTTATCCGGAAAGTGCCTGATCAGGGTGTTTTCGTGCGCACGTGAGTACACCGCTGGATAAGCCGGTGGATGAATTGAAATTTTAATTTCCTTGAAAACTATGTGAAATTCGAAAGTATATTGTCATGTTATTACATAACGCGTTAATTTTTATTACATTACGCGTCAATTTTTATTACATTACACAAAAAATTTTTTATTACATTACGCGTCAATTTTTATTACATTACGCGTCAATTTTTATTACATTACGCGTCAATTTTTATTACATTACGCGTCAATTTTTATTACATTACGCGTCGGTTATTACATTACACGAAATTATTATATAACACAACGGTTGTTTTGTTGTAAACAGCATCTATGGACAATCAAACAATTTTTTTGGCCTTAATGCACGCGCAAACACCTGAAATCAAAGCAAGGTCCACGAATCAATTTTTGTTCGTAACATGCTTTGAAGCGCCCCTAGTTCGCGAATGGGTCTGCCATACGGTTTCAAAGTCAAAAGTCAATATTCAACTGGACCCAGTTTGTTGTCGTTTGCCAATACAAATAAGTGTAAATTGAATGAAAATACTAAGAAGAAATTATGTTTTCAACTTGGAACCCAATGATCTTGTTGGGTCCATGATGAATAACAACTTATCTTTCATGCTTTTTTTCGAAGACGTAGGTTTTTGGAAATATTTAATAAAAACTGGACATCTAAGTTAATTGAACAGCCTACATTTCATTGCAGTACTTTTTGATTAGCATTATTACTGAAGTCTTTCTGCAAGAGGGAAGTTTTATTTTGTACATTAAGAGAATACGGTTTCAGATGTTTCTCAAAACCGACGCTCAGTTTCCTACATTTCGCAAACGTGAAATCGACTGCATCGAAAGTTTTGTATTATTCAATAAAACTTCGGTTGCCCTTTAAATTAGGGTCCATTAACTATAAATGCAGGCATTATATTCAAATAGGTTGAATAATCTACAGGTATCAACCGGCCTACCTACCCTTACCTCTCGTAAAATCCCCCTGTTCGAATCATGGATATTATTTAGCTTTAACTCCGTCCAAATTCAATAAAATCACTGTTCGTTGCAGGTGACCTATCATTAAAGAACTTGTTACCACCTATTTTTTCATCATGAAGACTGTCTTTTCGTCTTCCATCACCAATTACAATTAAATGAGAACTCCATTTTTCGCCACCATGCGAGTATATTATGATAGCTCTCCTGGGTAAAAAGGCATTTTTTATGTTTGCTGTAATTAAAATTATAAATATTTAAATTAAAAAAACTTCTGATTACAGAAGTATCACTAATAGAGTTCACAGGAAAATAAACACGGAAATAAATTGTCCACGTTGTATTCGTTATTCTACTGACGTATTTCTTCCTTCAACTCCTAGCTAAGTCATTTTGAAAACGGGGTCAGAATTTGCTATATATTCGAGTCATCAGTAGTACTGCTACCTCTTCCAGTATCTAAGACATATTATATCCCTTTACGTCCCTAGAGGAAAATGACTAGCAACCTGACAATCACCGCAAAAAAGGGAGTTAGCGGTATTCGGGAAGAATGCAGGAATCTGCCTCGTGATTTTTAAAAAGTGGAAAAAATGGCATTTATAGGGATTTAAGGGATATAATACCGTCTGACCACTCTTCGCTTATCCCAGTGGCCTTAATTTTCTTCAATGAGACGCTTCCAATTCATTCAGATTACTGGCAGAGGTTGGGTTATGAACCTCGAAATGGAACCTTTGTACATCATTTGTTATATATTGTGATATCAGATATATAGAACAATGTTTTATATAAGGGATAAATGATTAGCCACCACCACAGCACGTTGATAAGCCATTTCTTTAGTAGTTAAATGTAAAGAGCCTAACGTTTTCCAACCTTCATGCTTATCCACTGCAGGTTCTACTAATGCCATTTCAAGTTTAAAGTTACAGAAGGAGATTCATTTGAGGATACAAATTCCTTCACTCAAATTGCACTTGTGCTCGTTGTAGAACATCTACCGATAACGTTTTGAAGGTTTATGGACAAACAAGCACGAAAGTAAACCGCAAACCTTGTTTGAACTTACCTGCTATCAAAATCGTCCCTATAGAAACATCACAATCATCATCTTATTTGTGGGCAGGTAAAGACGCTTGATATATCGACCTTATTCACTTCAGTCTAAGTCTATACTTGGGTAAGCATTCCAAATGTGCAAAAAACCTGGGTTCGAAAAAATGAGGGCGCTTCTCCCTGAAAATACTCATGTCTCTTTAAACTTCAAAGAAAAAGCATTGTTAATATTATTAATGCATTTAAATTCTAATCCCAACGTTTTTTAATCTTTGAGAATGTGTGACAATTTGATCACAGAATTCATCTTCAATTTGAACATTTTGAAACAATTGGCCCCTAGATTGCATACCCTTGACCTGAGTCATCCATAGAAACGAAACATTTTATATAGCGCGCTCACTTTTTGGCCTACTTTTATCGTGACCATATTGGGTCAATATCCCAGATTATTAATCATAAAAAAATATTTTGCTGATATCCGACTGCAAAATAATCAGACGGATTACTTTAAAGTCTGACTCAGAGATTTTGAATTATTATGTTTTTGTGTAATAATGAAAAATAGTCAACTAGAACTAAAGATAGTAATACCGAAATTTGAGATGAATCGGATTTTTCGTTTTGATGCAGTAAACATTTATGTGTAGTATTACGTCCCATAGGATAGAGTGTATAACAAAAATTCCGGATCCGGAATTTTATAACAAAGTTGTGATTTTCTATATGAAGGAATTCGATTTAAGCTTGGCAATTTCATATAGTGATTGGTATATGGACAAGCATTATGTACATACAAAAAACACGATTTTTTTGGAAATTGAGGGCGCCCTCCTCAGGAAATCTCTGAGTCAGCCTTTAATGTAGGCCGGCCCAACACATCTAACCCTAGCTTGGGTGGCATTAAATTATTCATCAATACTGGTTTATATAGTAAAGCGAACATAGAGGACGCTATTGTATACATGTCCATATTGCAACTGGTGTCATGGATAGAAAAGATAGAATAGTCACGGTTAGAGGACGTAGAAAAACAGGCCAACATCAGAAGGTAACTCTTGGCCTCCTGGGTAATACCCCCGGGGGGACTTGTATTCAAGGTGGATATGATGCATGAACAAGAAAACGCGTAAAAAAGGTCCCTTTTTACCAACCGGCGATGTACGCGCGCACATTGATTAGGGTGTCAAAAACACCAATATATGGAAAAAAGGGTATGTTTTTCTTAACCCTGAAATTGTGATGTACATGTTTAAGGTATATGTAATACTATCATTAAGGCTTAAGCTGAGACTAAAATCATCAAAATACTGTAAATCGGAAGTATTAGACCAAAGCAAGAGAATAAAGGGTAAAGGCCTATATTAGGCATAACAACACAATGCACTGCTTACTTTTTTTAGGGTAGCAAAACAGACAGAAATATTTGTTTAGGGTATGTTTTTAGTCGGTGGAAATGCTTGTTTAGGGTACATTTCGGAAGTCCATGTTCACGCATCATATCCACCTTTGAATACAAGTGCCCCTCCCCCCCCCCCCCGGGGGTAATACTAAAATGAATTCCACTTTATCTGTGGGTTTTAGCGACAATGGCAACATAGCGACAATAATTGTTTGACCATATCTTATTGCTATGATATCAAGAGGATAAACGATGCATTAATTCCAAAGTTTATTGAACATCAAACCACTCCTGTTGTGTGACATTTGACTACAAAGTAGAACTGTCTATATCTGGAGGTGTTACGAACATGTCGAGCTCTTTCGGTTCAACAGCTTCTCTGGTCTTCTTATTTCTGCAATGACACAATCAGATAAGAGAGATAAACAAATTAATGATTGATGTAAATCTTGTAATTTTATAACCCAAAAAACGCCGTCTTTATATGATGTTTTTGATTATTTAATCTATTTTATAAATATATCCCTAACGTCCCTAGAGGAAAATCTGACGATCACCGCAAAAAGGAGGGTCGCGGTATTTTCTTGTTAGATCTAGAGGCAATTTCCCCCTAACCCAAGGCAAGGGTCCGCTGTGCAAAACTGCATTTAAATGCAATTAAGGGACGTTAGAAATATACAAGCATGCGTCTATAATGGGTCGATTAGGACAACATGCAGATCACAATATAGCTTTTGGTATTCTTTTCTACTTTTATATTCTATAATAATGTAAAATGTTCTCGATAGATATGTTAGATAACCAATCAAGTGTAAATGTAGAGAAATTTGTATTCTCAGAAATCTCCTTGTACCCCTTTAAATAGTCATTGACCACAATACCAGTATCTTGACCTCACCTTATATGTATAGCATAGGCAGAAATAAGTATCAGTAGGAGACAGCACCCTACGAAGAGAGCCAATCCTACTCCTGTCACAGATATCCATAAGTTTCTTTTGTCATGTGATCCAGGATGTGTACTCTCTAGACTTGCAACATTGACAGGTTTGAAATCAGCTGCAGTATGTTATAATTGAAAAACATATTTTGCTTTAAACTCGCATTCATAAACAGAGATTACACAAAACATACATGTTCAGACAGGGAGATAAACATGCAACCCAACACATGAATGTATTGACGAATTGTATGCTAACCTAACCTTAAATGTATACGTTATCTCAAAAGGTTTGGTTAGGATGGTTGTATGCTAATTTTGAATGTATAAGTCATCTTAAAGGGTTGACAAGATGGTTTTTATGCTAACCTTGAATGTATATTAAAGTCATCTTAAAGGGGTTGGCTTGGATGGTTGTATGATAACCGTGAATGTATACGTCATTCTAAGGGGCTGATTAGGATAGTTGTATACTAACTTTGGATGTATAATCATTGTAAGGGGTTGGTTAAGATGGCTGTATGGTAACCCTGAATGTATGTCATTGTAAGGGGTTGGTTAAGATGGTTGTATGCTAACCTTGAATTTATAAGTCATCTTAAGGAGTTTACTGAGATGGTTGTATGCTAACCGTGAATGTATACGTCATCTTAAGGGGCTGATTAGTTGTATGCCAATCATTAATGTATATGTCATTGTAAGGGGTTGGTTAAGATGGTTGTATGCTAACCTTGAATGTATAAGTCATTTTAAGGGGTTGACTGGGATGGTTGTATGCTAACCGTGAATGTATACGTCATCTTAAGCGGGTGACTAGGATGGTTATGTGCTAACCTTGAATGTATACCTTATCTTAAGGGATTGATTAGGATGGTTGTGAGTAAGAAAACTAAAGGTATGGCAATATCAATCTTCATAAACACTGATATAATATTTTGTGTTCTAAATTCATTAAAGCTTCAAAATATTACTTTTCAAGAAGGACTTGGTCGTAGACCTTGAGCCATAACTGAAAAACATTGTCGATGCAAAAGAGGTCAGAATAAACATTAAAGAGTCCATCATTGCAAAACTCGTCTTTTTTTTAAATTCAGAACGAGTATTCTGAGCCCCTTTTGACTTTGAATCTTCTTTTATGTCTTTGCATAGGTAGGCGAAAATCCCAGGGAATGGAGAGATTAGCCCACTCCTTTAGGTATCATTATTACTAACCAACTTGCAATTTTAAAATCAACTATCAACTTTGCATTTCGAAATATACCCAAACCGAATATTGCAAGCGTTAGAGAAGATACTCCCTTACGCACACCGAACCAACCCTTATCTTATATTAAAGAAACAGGTTTTTGAACCCTCAAAAAATGTACTATGTACCAAATGTATCCCTGTTTTTGTAAGCTATTTGCTTCATTTTCTAAATTTAAATTACAGCTGGTTTTACGAACTTCCGATATAAACTCTTTCATACTTTCTTCCAAGCAAATCGTACCCATAAATAAAGATTTTACACGAAAACATTTTCAGTAAAAAGCACGAGAACATTGTCAGAAAATGCACCTACTTTTTTTTTTGAAATCGGGTTCTTGCAAATTTACAATGCTTACCATTGTATTAAATCACACCTAAAGTTAATAAACCAACACGCCGTCCTTATGAACTAAATACATTATTTAGTATTTTCTGTCGTGTATTAAATGACGAACAGCATGTTGCCCTATCGAGTAGGACTGCAGGTAGTCCAAAACTTAGTTTTTGTGGGCCGCCAGCATAGCTGGCAGGACCACTTTGCAATCCGTTGTGCGTGTGTATGTGTGTATGTCTGTGTGTGTGTAAGTGTCACTAAAATGTTGTTTTTTTATGGAGCGGCCCAAAGCTTATATTCTTTGAATAGAGTGAGCGCGAAAGCCGCGAACCGCCAAATTCTAGTTGATTTTATTTTCTGTTTGTCCAATAGCTTCCAATAAATCTTCGAAACATTCTTGGTAGCTGTTCTACCACCAATCAAGTGAAAATCTGTAATCCCTAGAAATCCCTTCCTGTCCCTTAAGTTCGTTGCAAAGTGGAGCAGGATCCCCGTCCTTATAATATCAAACAATTGTCGCGCCAATAAAAACATAGAGGGACGGATATACCAGATGAATCGGCTTACTGTATTTTGTGAAACGAAACGCCCTGCCCATTGGATTACACGCTTTATTCCGTTATGTACTAATACGTTATGCATGCATGACGGAATAAGCGTGTAAACCAATGGACGGGGCGTTTCGTTTCGCAAAATACAGTAAGCCAGATGAATCGACTTAAAATTTAGGATGTTGATGTTACAGTCCAAATTCGCTTGAATTACGTCCCAAAAATCGTAATCTCTTACCAATAAAGGTAATGCATAACGCATATTGTATTGAACCTCAAATAATCTGTTTGTTTCAAATAGGAAACAAATCTAATAAACGTACCATCTCTAGTAGTGATTACAACAGTAAAGTTGCACATAGCTTGGTTTTTGTGTTTATCTTCAAAGGTATACACCACTAAGGTAGAACCAGGCTCGAATGAGTCGTATGACTTGTGAGAGTTGGATACCATCTTCGTATCTCCTGAAAGATCGGTAGCAAATGGTTCGTTCCACGTTACTATCGTGTTCCGTTTTCCTGATTCAATGGATAAGTGGATATCTGAAGGACAGTTGAAGATCACGGGAGCTGTTGTGTCCACTGAAAAAAATTAAAGACAACAACAATCACAGAACTAACACCATTATGGTGGTATCGTTGTGTGCGACAGAAGTATTGATTCGTAAACAAACGATACACAGAAATTCCAAACAGCCTAATGTATAGAAGTACATCAGATGGTCGTGAAATTGACATAGACTCAAATATGCAAAGCAACACTTGTTAAAACTAAACTCCCGAAAACAGTGAAGTTGTGCAACAGTTTTAAAGCGGGGTGGTCCGATTTAGTATATAAGTTTTCATCTTGATAGAACGGACTTCACTCCAAAACCCCATCTGTAAAGTTTCGCGCCGATTATTTCAATCCGTTTTGATGTGAGAGATAAAAGCGAGATTTTGTA
The DNA here is from genome assembly GCA_023653785.1 of Ophioderma brevispina. Classification (NCBI taxonomy): domain Eukaryota; kingdom Metazoa; phylum Echinodermata; class Ophiuroidea; order Amphilepidida; family Ophiodermatidae; genus Ophioderma; species Ophioderma brevispina. Next base: position 64,612 of record JAMKCH010082795.1, read on the forward strand.
AGCCCCATAGAGTACTGTGTAAAATGAATTTTGGTCGACCAAAATGGCGTATATTTTCGTTTATAACTTCCAAACCAAACATCTTTTACCCTAAAATTTCACATGGTAAATGAGAAAAATAGTAGTTTCTTCTGATACCAAAATTTTGACCACTTCCGTAAAATCTGGGGTCCCTGCGGACAAGACTGTTAGCGATCGGACCATGGAACTTTAATCTATTATCACAAAAATACGTTCAAATAACGAATATGTTAAATATCTTTAACACAGGAGAGTGCCATAGCCGATTGAGCGCTCAACCCACAAGATCGAGTTACAGCATAGTTAGTACCTATGGAACCCAGTGATACAATCATTTGCTCATATCACCAAAGTGTTACTTGAGTTAGGCGCTTAGAGGGGCACCGTAGCCGAGTGCTTACTTACTTGGTGTCGTACTTGGTTATTGGTACAAGTACGTAACCAAATACGACAATACTCTTCTACTGAGTAATTTCTGATTGGTTAGAGCGTTCGACTCGGACAAGAAAATGGAATACTCTCTCTGTTAACCCCAGCTCTATTATAGACGACAAGGGAATAAAGCGTGAAACTAATGTTGGGTGAAGAGTCAGCTGAATCGAGTGCCTTATTCTTCACCGTTGCAGGTGAAGTATGAGTCCGGAGGACTATACCTCCTGGCACACCGGCATTATATATGCTGGAATGCTAGCAGATGCGCTATTTAGGAAGTGTAGCAATCCTCTACAACAACATTATATGGTGGAGTCTGGTCCAATCGCTTTGAAAGAGAGATGGGCACTCCTTAAACACCATGCATGTTTTTTTTTCTCAAATAACTTAAATATTTCGATTCAATACCTATTATCCCGGTAATGGAAAATGAACAAGAAGCAATGTTGTAAGCATTATCTCTGAAAACGTATGTGACAGTGGTTGTTCCAACAGGAAAATAACTACCGGGAGCATGAGTCTTCACCAAAGTGTTACATTCCATGAGATGTCGGCGGCTTTCGGTTCATCCCAGCGCACGACAGATCCAAAAGATCCAACCTCAATGTTAGTGTTGATGTTAGTTGGACCAATTGAGTACTCGGCGGTTATGTATCAACTGAAAGAAAGTGGAAATTATTGATCACAAATTTGGGAATAGCATTGGGGATAATGATAACAAGTAAGTATTCACACCAATTTGGCTATATTGGGTCATTTGGAGAATTCCGTGAACCCGAGGGAGCACTAGGGTTCATATTTCTAAGGTAATTTGTTTTTTATGAAGGTTAATTTTATCGGCGGTGCCCCTCCTGAAAGGTGGGCGGAATCCAGAGGGGCAAGTTCATAATAGAGGGAGGTAAAAATGAAATCAAAAGTGTTATTAAAGTTTTAATCTATGGGGTTGATGACCTTCGACATTAACGTGTCTTTATTTTTAGTATTCAGAAAGTACGTAGATGGTTTAATTCTGGTAACAAGAGGAAGTTGGGTACTCTTTTAACAAAATTCAAAGCCAATCTCTTTTGACCCACTAATAATTACATTTACCCCCTCCTGGATTCCGCCACACTATCACGAGGGTAAACCCGCTACTTTTTTTAACTTAAATAGATGACAATTATATGAGAAATTGAACCTTCGCTCTTCCACGATAGGGGAAATTGATGAGATGACTATAACACATAACCTTTCTATGAGTTAATACATACATCGGCTAACTTCGGTAAAGTATAACAATCAGGGCGGTTTATACTCCATATTTGATGTCGAACGTCGATGGCGAAGCGTGTGCTTCAAAGTGTTTGCCATCAAATAACAAAAAAATATATTGCCTAGTTGAAACAAGAATAATGCGATCTTAAACCAAAGAATTATTGATTAATTTAATTTTATCTAAGACACCCAAATACCTAGAATTGTCAAAACCGCCAACACTTACAAATAGCTCGTAAATTTATTTTGTCGTTGGATATTAATTTTTTATTACGTGAATACTTTCAAAATCGATACTGTTGAAATACCGACCAAAAATGATGGCGGTTACAAGCAGTAGGCATATATTTAGCATTAGTGCGGGATGTTCCATAAGGATTACCCTATTTACATTAACGTGCGTTGACTAACCAACATATATTATAAAAATCTATTAAAATTAACATTCACAAAATGACCGTCACAAAGCTCCCATTTCGTAAAAAAATTCTTAAAGCAGGTTTGTGTATACAGCCCTTTCTTTCACATTGTTTAAACGTTCATAATAATTGTAAACATACCTCTCTGCGTAATGACTTTAACTTAAAGGGTATTATATTTATATCTAAAGAGCAATTTTTCAAAGCAGTATGTATAAGTTAAAGCAATATTACGACCATTTTTTGAGGGCGACCCCAAATTTTTCAAAAATTTGATGATTTTTACACGGTTGCATTGGTACTGGCTCAGTAAACTATACCGTGACTGGTTTTAAGTCCGAAATGTCTGTGTCACAAACGACAGGAATTTTGTACTAGAATAATTCTTGGGGATCACGATAATAATTCAACGGCTGCTGGAAACGGCTTCCAATGTGAAAATAGCCGGGAACTGCGCCATTACGTGTCCTACGCTCATCCATTAGTTGTTTTTAATAGCTCGGGCAAGTCAATTTAGAGGTTATTTCTCGATGGGGTGGCATATTCATCATGGACGGAATAACGGAGAATTTCCAGCTCTGCCGTAAGTCGAAGGTAGGGATCCCAAATCTAATTACAAAAATCGCTGATTTTGTGATAAGAATTTTTTAGCATTCTCGTTGCGCATGGTTGGTATAGATGATGTGAAACTATGGATCGTCATTAGTGACATTCAGGAGCCCTCTGTGTTTTTCTGGCAGGCCAAAATATTACGGATAGTTCTGTGACAGCCACACAAAAATTCTGGTTAAAATTATCTTCAGTAGATTCCTTTCCTGATCTAAAGTGGTCAACACATGCAGCTGTTCGCATTAGCTTATTATGCTGATAAGAACAGTTAGTATTATTTAGTTGAAACAATAAAGTTACAGCAAAAAACAGAATTTCCCATGCAAAGTGTAGGTGCTTTTGCCTGCTAGTTTCTCTCCCCCAAAAGGTGGGCGCCATTCCATAAACATAAAACAAAGGTCACTCATCTATAGGTTCCCTAGACATACCAACCGTAACTGTGCAAACATATCAAAACAATTTTTTGGAAAATGGGGCGCTCTTAAAAAATGTGCCAATATGCTAAGGGGTCATCATGACACGGACAAGGTATGTTTTAGGAATTATTGGCCCGTATCTCAAACGATATTTAACGCTAAATCACTGGTTAAATCGCAATTTAAAACGCCCGCTAAAGTAAACGCAAATATCAAAGCATGGGTAACTTTAAACGCTGTTTTAAAATTTTAGCCGAACGTCGTTAAACATGCCTAAAACGTGGTTAAACTTAGACTTGGTCAGGGGGTAGTTTAAGGCGTGTTTAACTTCACGTTTTCATCAAATGCCTGATATTTTCAGCTCTGTGATACTCGTGGTTAGACCAGTTACCTCCTTTATTTCTCTTATCTTTTTTTCTAAGTCCTCAGTTGATTTCTTCTTGTAATTTGTTATCTGCTTCTATTTTTATGCTCACGTGTGTATCTGCTATTTGAAGTCCTTCATGTATTGCGAGTATTGACTGATATAGCAAGTGCAGCAGGCCCGGTGTTTTCTATCCATCGCTTAGCAAATTCTAAAGCTCCTTGCATAGCACGACATTCTTGAAATTTACACGTGGACGTTTTGCGTAGCATTTAAAACTACGGAAGGTATTATTTGACATAATTATATTGTTGACTTGCACTTAATATTATAGGCGAAGATAAGTCACAGTTCGGTGGATGATATTTACGGGGTTTAAAATATCGAGGTTAGCTAAACGACTTGTTAATATATTTAACCTGCGGTTTTTTAAACTGTGCGTTTAGCTAACCATAGTTTAGGCCTAACCACCGTTTATTTTAAACATCGTTTGAGAATACGGCCCATTATGTACAGTAAAACGTATTAACGTGTTGGTGGAGTACTAAGAAATTTTATCATCGATTCCTTTTTATGAATAAATTCCAGCAATTACAAAACCTACCATTTTTGTTGTACATGTAATCTGTTTGGATCACTCTGCATTTTACTACTTATTTCATATCATTTACATATTCCTCTAGAAATATAGTCGGGGAAAGAATTAAAGATCGTGCGTTTCGTCCGATGTAACAAGTCTTACGTTGTGTGCCGTAGGCGGATCACGCTTTGTGCTAGACAATAACGATGCGTTCCATGCACTTCACTGGTTCGGCGTATTAGACGCAAAACAATATTTTTAATTCTGTCCCAGAGTATGCTGTTTTCTATGAAAAATAATGAACTCTTACTCTGAGTAACTATTACTGAGAAATCGCAAGTGGCGCTGTTGTTTGAATTATCCACAAACGTGTACGAAACTTTAGTCGCTCCAACCAGAAAATACTGCCCAGGACTGTGTGTATATTTAATAAGTCTGACATGTCCAGATTGATCGGAGGCCGACGGTTCTTTCCAAGACACGGGTATCCGTGATGTGCTACTTTCGGTCATTAAACGTATGTCCGATGGGCAACTCCAAACTTGTGGCGGATTTGTGTCCACTTTGAATTAAACAAAACATAATATCATAATCATGATAATTGTGCTAGAACAAGTAATCTTGTTTGTAGACCTATTAGTATATTTTGCCTTATTATGTTAATCGCTCATAATTAAACATAAGAATCACAAAAAACATGGAATCAACAATTGTTGATTAACAGAGTCAGATTTTCTGATTGTTGACATCTCGTATTACACCTTGCATAATTAATGCAATTCGCCAGGTAAATTTGTGACCGCAAGGTTCGACATCGCCGTTGAAGTCACCAACATAATAATCTCGTGATATTATTATTATTATGTTGAAAGAAAGCAGTTTTAGTGTGCATTCGCACACAATAGACCATTATATGTAAAACTAAGTTACCAATGACGTATTCCTGTGTCATATGAATATGTATCACGCGGGCTCTGAATGTCGACTTTTAGTCTTTTCCCATGATGCATCGTAAAAGCACAGCCTGCCCGAGGCAACCGTTGGCGGCGCTCTGTATTGTCAATTGCGAGAAAATACTCATGACACTCTGTTGGAGGTGTCTAGAGGGACACCATAATGGGGAAAAACAGAACAACAAATCGACTCAAATCCATGGTTTGCTTCAAGAAAGATGTATTTCAAATATTGTGTTCCACGGATTAATGAGAGATACACTGGTGACTGCACTTTGTTCCTTGGGCACAATAGCTAGAAAGAACATGGCATAGATACTAGCTCATCATATATGTTATTGTTGTCCCGAAATTGTAGCATTTTATTATAATAATTTTAAAGAAAGGTGTGTATTTGCATATCCGTGTTTGCATGTACCTTGATAGATTTAAACACGAAAAAAAAGGTAGGAAATTGGAAATGTGAGGAACCATATGTACGACCTGTTCAATCAATTCACAAATGGATTTCCTCTAAACGTTATAATTATTACAAGTGCAAAACATGAACATACGATTGTTTATATTCACCTGTTTTGATATTGACGCCAAAACTACAGGTGACTGTGTTACCTGAAGAATCTGCAAACATGTACGTGACAGTGGTCGATCCCACAGTAAATAAATCTCCTGAAGAATGAGTTTTTAATAGCAAGGTGGTAACGTCATCCATAACTGACGGTTCCGTCCAGGACACAACAGAACCTGGTTTTCCTAATTCAATAGTAGTCTCAAAATTGGACGGACACTTCAGGATTTGAGGGTCCTTCCTATAAACTGTAGAGCAAAGTTCATTTGTTACAATATCCTGATTTTTTCTAGAGCCTTGTAACATAATTTGGTATTATTTATTTAATGAAGAAACTTTTTTCTAATAATAAGCCAAAGTACATAACCGCCATTTTGAAATCTTCGCTGCTGAATAAGTATGTCGTGGATTATAATTAAAGGTGTATTTCGTGATTCCAGCACCTTCAGTTTTATTAATTGTTCACTAGATATCATTGGGATAAGCTTATTCACAACTTCTTAGGTGATCCCGACTTTGCGGTTTTGTGTTATGAGCAAATGCTCGTTCCCACGGTCCCATAGGCCACTGTGCTATAATTTCTGTCCATTTACGGACAGAAAATACAAAATTGCGAATTTCTTAGAGACACGACCGCACCGCACGTAAGATTTGGCACACATGGATTACTAATGTTAACGGTTCAGATGATATTAAAATCTCAACTTTTTGGAGGTAAGTCGGGGACGAAGCTGTGGATCACGAAATGCCCCTTTAAATTAAATATAACTACTATGCCTTTCAACTTTCAATTTGAGCGTTTGTAGTGTGCGATGATAGCATATGTGCAATTGATATCTCTTACCAGAGGCCAATGAAATTGTAAAATTACACGCTGCTACATTGTCATTCCCATCAATGAACGTGTAACTGACGTCTGTCTTGCCAACTGTGAAGTAATCGCCAGAAACGTGACTCTGTGACACCAATGATACGTTGCCCGAGTTGTCAGTTGCTACAGGTTCATACCAAGACACACTTTTTACCCTGTCACCGAGCTCAATGATTTCATCGATATCAGAAGGACACGTGATTATATCAGGTGGGCTGGTATCCACTGTTGGAAATTAGAAATTGTATTAAGTTTCATCGAATGCAAAATCGTTTTTATGTCGAACATTGATAATAAGATATCAAATACTGTATTCAAATCGATCACGTTGGCAAATTTGCTACAGATGACAAGGTGCGGTTTACAGAACAGGCAACCGTTTTTCGACAGCAAGTTCTTGTCAAATTCTAGTCCTCCTGGATCACAAGTATGGAACAAATCTATTTCAAGAGTTTGGATCAATAATACCATTATTTTATATGGCACACGCCTTCAATATTTATCGATGGTGAGGTTTGGTTAAGGTTTTGCATTTGTTTTAATGAACTGAATCCTCCTCGAAGCGGTTTGGCTATAGGCGATCTACAAGTCTTGAAATAATGAATATTCTAACTAAAACGGGGATCTCTTACCTTTATTACCTCGTTTGTACCAGAAGGTCAACCTTTTAGGCCAAGACATTTTGTTTAAAATTGATCTTTTTTGCGCATTATTTTATTAGGTTTTACTCACTTGATTTTAAAACAAACAGTTAAAAGTGAAGCGGTGGAAAACAATTATTAAGAGTGGGTCAAAAATGCAATAAAAATATTTTTTAAATCCCGCATTTCGCATTAGCATTAAAAAAACGCATTTCGCATTTGCTTTTTTCACATTTCTTCTGACACAAACCTTTTTTTTTTTTTGGCCCCATCAATTCTTTGTCATTTTGGGGTGCCGGATTTAAAGGTGAAGTTGGTGTAAGCATAACAATGGTTCATTTAAGAGCATAATCTGAGAACATTTTGTCATTACTCCTGCATTTTACTCAACCAATAACAAACACTGTAAATTTTCTTTATGTAAAATAATTAGATCGCTTTGTATAAACAAAACCGTACCGGATTCAACATACACAAAGAAGTTACATCTGGCCTGGTTGTGAGATTCATCTTCAAACTGGTAAACGACATTAGTCTTTCCAACTGGAAAGACGTGTCCAGGTTCATGAGAAGAACTTGTTATTACAGTTCCAGAATGATCCGTGGCAAATGGCTTCGACCACGATATGATAACGCCCAGTGTGCCGACTTCTACTGATTCGTGGATATTGAAGGGCAGTGATGATGTTGGTGGTGTTGAGTCGACTGTGTAACGCAAAAACATTTTATCTGGCTTTAGTACTAGTACTACATTTGTGAATGAAACTAACTTTTCCTTTATTTTTATAAAAAATACCGACCTCCTTAACTTTCCCTCGACCAGGTGATATGCATATTCATGGGCCTCACACACACCAGGGACTACTTTAGGGATAAAGATTGGCAATTACTGACACCCCGTAGGCAAAAATGTGTGGGCACATGAGCTGATATCGGGTTTGCAGTTTCATTGATAAACGGCCTCGAGGAGAGACACTCTGGCTAGAAAATCTAGGGCAAGCTGCGGTCAGAATTGCTATGACTCGCTAGTTTTGAGTTAATTTTCAAGTTGACTGGCCCCTAAAACAATGGAACCGCTGAAGCGAATCTGGGCGAGAAGTAGCCAAAGTCCGGAAAGGAAAATGTGTTAACACTAAAGTGCCCAAGCTAAAACAAACTTCAGTTAGTGCCCAGGACGGGCTTCCAGGGACCCAACCGATTTCATGGGAGTTGACCACATAACAATTATGAAAATCCATTACTTTGAACTCTGACAATGGCCAATTGAAATGAAAAAGGGTTCGCTATTTTCACTAACAACCCAATACAAGATTTTGAAAGCAAAATAATTGATTTATATGTACTCTTAGACTAACCATTCAATAATTATGCCACAATATATCCAAATTAATACCATCTTGGTATTTTCCAGAAGTTCAAATGTCACCTTTTCTCACAATTACACAGTTAGACACGGTAATGAAAAAAATCAAATTGATGCTATCAGCATATAAAGCGTTATTGATTAAAGTATTAGTAATATGTAATTGCCTAAATATTAGTTTGCGCATATTTTGGTGGAAAAAATTCAAATCGGCCATGGCGTTTTTTTCATGCTAATTAGCTGATGTAAGCCTTATGGTGGTTGCTTATTTCAAACTGTTTTGCCCCTCTAAATCGTAATGAATAACTTTTTTAAAGTTTTAGTCAGCAATGAAATGTATTGATGTTCTCCTGGCTATGAGCCAAATTGTATGGGAAAGCCTTTGGGAAAAGTGGATTTTCGTTTTAGGGGGAGAATTTGGTGCGGGCCCTTCTAAAATCGGGTTTTGGACAGCCATGTTGAATCGGTACAGCCGAATTTTCATTTTTTCCTGTTATATGGTCGTGTTTTGGGTACAATACCAGAGTTTTGTTTAAAAATTCCAACGGTATTAATAAAGTGGTTTTTCCGAGCCTCCTAACTCACCCTCCCACCCCTGCACAACGGGAGTGAAGAAAACATTTTAACCCTCGTCTACCGAAGGGGTAACCCACCCCCCCCCCCCCCTTCAGGGTTTTTTCCCCGGCTGCTAAAACCCCCCTTTGTTGCCCAAATTATTAAGGTACATTGTCAATTGGACAGTTCCGCTCCTTTTAATCAAAACAACATCCACCGGGGTAAGGTAAGATACCAAAATGAGAAACAAACATTGCCTAGCATTACGTCACAATGAACGGTATAAGTTCGCATGTCAGCAAAAGATGTCATTCCTTAGACACACACAGTGAACAATTCAATTTTCGCCCAAAAAAGGTTAGGAAATCAGAATTTTCATGCGGTTTTGGACTTACTTGATGGGAAAAGACTAGTTTTATAAAATGACAGAATTTTATTTAGAGCTATATAAGGTGTTTGAGTCGCTAAAATTGCGCGAAATATCAGTTCCACCACTAGATTCAGTAATTTTCGTACTTCCTCAACATATGAAGTCAAAGTGACGTCATCATGGGTATGTTGGTACTATTTTGGTACCAATAGAAAGAAGAAACTCTAAGCTAGCCTGTGGTACCAAATTTACAGAAATCGGGTGTTCAGAAACGATAGTCACAGGGGGGTGGTAACAACCCCCCCCCCCCCCCCCCTCGGGAGTTTTGTTACAAAAAGAGGGCTCAGGTAGCCGAGGGTTAAGTGATAATTTATAAAATATCCTTATTGTTTTGTTCACCTCCCGTTGGTGAACAAGGAGGGTTCTTAGGGACCCAACCTAATATGGTAATGAAGCCGTATAGGCGGATTATTAAAATTTTTTTTGGTATTAGAAGAAGGATATCATAAATTCAGACAGCTACCCAACAAAATCGCAGAGAAGTGTTGGGTCCCCTCCGTGGGCACTTAAGTGTTATTAAAAAACATCAATTGTAGAAATTTGCAGTAAAGATAATGAAAAAATTCATTCAAGTAAAAATATATCCACTACCATTCAAAGATGATAAATTCACACAACCACTGTTGTCGGATCCATCAATAAAGACATATTTTACTGTAGTTTCTCCAAACGGAGAGAAATACGTGGGTATGTGAGATTGCGAGGACAGACTAACATTGCCGGACAAATCTGAAGCACGCGGTTCCGTCCATGAAACTGATGCTGTGGTAGTGCCAATCTCTAGAGTTTTGGTAATGTCGCCTGGGCAGTAATCAATTGATGGTGGTGTGGTATCCACTTAACAATAATAGGAATATAATACAAAATTATTTGACGATTTATTTAATACAGGATTTTGCTTAGATTTCGGTCCCGTTTTGTTTTCCAAATTAGTTTTTACGTATTATTATTATTATTCCTTACAAGCTATTTAAAGATTGACCTCCTACAAATATGGCAACATACCTTCACTTACTGTAACAGAAAAGTTACAAGTTGCGTAATTCTTGGAATTATCTGCAAATATGTATGAAACATTGGTGGTCGTACCTACATCGAAGACATTGCCTGGTTTGTGTGAGGCATATACCAATGTAACATATCCATGTTGATCTATAGCCGAAGGGGCTGTCCAAGAAACTCTCACATGTGATGTTCCCAACTCTCCAAATTTGTTGATATTTGAAGGACAGTTGATAATTGTAGGAGACATTGTATCCACTATCAAATTGAAATTAACGAGCAAATACTCAGAATAACTTTAGAAGGAGCTCAAACTTAACTTTACATTATATTCAAAAACTATATCAAATCGGGTTTGAGTATGAATAAAGCCCGGAAAGTGCGTGTCGCTCGCGGTGATGAGTAGTGTTGGCACTATTAGTGATGGCGCTATTGCATAATTTTCTGATTGGCAATATCTAAGAAACTTTGGCTGGGTTTATTAGAAAACATGTAACACGCCACGAACATAGTTCATACAACTTGAATCTGTAAATATGATAGAGGATCTGATAGAGGCGATTCTGATTTATTAACAAAAACACCGAGAAGACCATAAAAACTCCAAACTCGAGAAACTACACGATGCCACATTGGAATGTATGCATATCAAAATTTAAATAAGTACTACTTCAATTTAGATTTAAATAATGATGTTAATATATACCTGTATGGATGGTTACCCTAAAACTACAAACAGCCATGTTGTGTGCTAAATCTTCAAATATGTACATGACATTTGAAGAACCAACACTGAAGAGGTCTCCGGGAGAATGTGTTCTGGCTAGCAAGGTAACATTCCCTGAGGCATCAATGCCAACTGGTTCATTCCAGGTGATAACAAGTCCAATTGATCCCACTTCAATAGTTGATGAGATATCGGTAGGGCAGTCAGATATGATTGGAGCAACTGTGTCAACTGACAAAATAATCCAAACGATAAAGCGGTATTATCTACAAATATGCCAGTAATTCCTGATTCTCATAGATCTGTTGATTAAGGCTATAGGAAAACAATGACACGATTGTTTGCGTATTGCAAAAACCGTCGATTCATGTTTCGTCAAAACACATATTATGGGCCATTCTTCGGTCACGTTTGTGACCAAAAACCGGTGATTTTTTACTTTCAACCCAATGCTGTTTTGTCAACGTAACCAATCTGTTATTACTTTTTACATTATTAACAACCTTGAGTCTAAGCCTAACCAAAAATAATAAATCCACTTTCACTTGATTGGTTATTTTGTCATGGGGGGAAAATAAAGTTCGGTCACGTTTGTGACAATCAGAAGGTCACACACGTGACCAAACTTTGGGGGGGGGGGCAACCATGACAAAATAACCAATCTACCAAAAATGGAAACATTATTTTTGGTTAGGTTTGGACTGAAGGTTATTAATTATGTAAAAAGTAATAACAGATTGGGTACGTTGACAAAACAGCATTGGGCTGAAAGTAAAAAATCGCCGGTTTTGGTCACAAACGTGACCGAAGAATGGCCCTTATATGAATAATACTATTCGATCATTTACCAAAATGCCAAAACACAAACCAATAACTTTCGCCTTATACTTATTTTTTAATTTATTTATTTACTTATTTATAGTTCTTGTTTGTTTGCTTCCGATTTTTGTATCTATAAAATCCATCTGCTATCCATTTAACTCTTCTTTTCGCAAACAAATACGTACGCTCGTATATACTTCGAGAAATATTACCTTGTTTTATAATAATATTAAATGAACACTTGGCCTCATTTGCGCTCCCATCTACAAAGTTGTATGACACGGTTGTTCTGCCAGTCGTGAATCTATTACCAGAGATATGGCTATGTGACACGATTGAGACATTTCCTGACATATCAGTAGCCAATGGTCTACTCCAGTAAACATGTGTACTTGTTACTCCAAGTTCAATAGTCTTAACTATGTCAAGCGGGCAAGAATGGATGATTGGTTGAGTCGTATCAACTAATATGAAAAGAAGATCATGTTGATAACATTTGTCTTAGCTATGTCAAGCGGGCAAGAATAGATGATTGGTGGAGTCATAACTAATATCAAAAGAAGATCATAATGATAATTTCATGTGCTCTGCTAAGGCCTGGTTCAATAAAATTTCGGAGTTAACCTTATTTTAAAGATATCACTATAATAGACATTTATCTGGAGCAAAAGGACATCAAAATCGTGAAATGCACCCTTATCGGAATATCTTTAAAAAAACATCAACTTTAATTCCTAGAAACAACCTGTTTTATAAACAAAAAGGACCGTCAGAACACAAAACTCGAGAACCTACACGACGCCTCATTTTAATACATGCATGTCAAAATTTTTAATGCTTCTTCAATTTAGGTTTAAATACGAGTGAAACATTTCCTGACAAATCAGTAGCCGATGGTGTACTCCAGTAAACAGGTGTACTTGGTATACCAAGTTCAATAGGCTTAACTATGTCAAGCGGGCAAGAATGGATGATTGGTGGAGTCGTATCAACTAATATCAAAAGAAGATCATAATGAAAATATTATGTGATCTGTTAAGGCCTGGTTCAATTAAATTTCGGGGTTAACCTTATTTTAAAGATATCTCTATAATTAACATTTATCTGGAGCATACGGACATCAAAATCGTGATGTCTTTTAAAAAGCATAAGAACCTGTTTTATGAACAAAAAAGACCGTCAAAACACAAAACTCAAGAACCTACACGACGCCTCATTTTAATACATGCATGTAAAAATTTTAATACTTCTTCAATTTAGGTTTAAATATGAAGAGCTTTGCATGTTGTCAATACCTGTATTAATGGTTACTCTAAAACTACAAACAGCCATGTTGTGTGCTAAATCTTCAAATATGTACAGCACATTCGAAGAACCAACACTGAAGAGATCTCCGGGAGAATGTGTTCTGGCTAGTAAGGTAACATTCCCTGAGGCATCAATGCCAACTGGTTCATTCCAGGTGATAACAAGTCCAATTGATCCCACTTCAATAGTTGATGAGATATCGGTAGGGCAGCCAGATATTGTTGGAGCAACTGCGTCGACTGACAAAACAAATGACATGGCGGCATTTTTTTACAAACCTCGGGCTAAAATATAGCAGCAATTTCTGATTCTCATAGATTAAGACGATAGAAAAAAACACCAATGACACGCATTGATTGCGGCTTCAAAATATTTATATGTTTATATTTATTTTTTATTTATTTATGCTCATACGTCGAGAAATATTACCTTGTTTTATAGTGATATTAAATGAACACGTGGCCTCATTTGCGCTCCCATCTACAAAGTTATATGACACAGTTGTTCTGCCAGTCGTGAATCTATTACCGCGGACATGGCTCTGTGACACGAGTGAAACATTTCCTGACAAATCAGTAGCCGATGTGGACTACAGTAAACAGGGGTACTTGGATACCCAAGTTCAAGAGGATAACATGTCAAGCGGGCAAGAATGGATGATTGGTGAGTCGTATCAACTAATATAAAAAAAATCATAATGAAATCTTATGTGATATGTTAAGGCTGGTTCAATTAATTTCGGGGTAACCTTTTTTTAAAGAATCTCGATAATTAACATTTATCTGGAGCAAACGGACATCAAAATCGTGAGGTCTTTTAAAAACTAGAACCTGTTTTATGAACAAAAAGACCGTCAAAACACAAAACTCAAGAACCTACACGACGCCCATTTTAATACATTGCATGTAAACATTTTAAGACTTCTTCATTTAGGTTTAAATATGAAGAGCTTTGCATGTTGTCAATACCTGGTATTAATGGTTACTCTAAAACTACAAACAGCCATGTTGTGTTGCTAAATTTCACATATGTACAGACAGTCGAAGAAACCAACATGAAGAGATCTCCGGGAGAAATGTGTTCGGATAGTAAGGTAACATTCCGAGGCTCAAGGCAATGGTTCATTCCAGGTTTTAACAAGTCCAATTGATTCCCAGTCAATAGTTGACGACATATCGGTAGGGCAGCCAGATGTTGTTGGCTGGAGCAAAATGTGGTCAACTGGACAAAAACAAAAAGACATTGCTGGATTATCTACAAACCTCGGACTAAAAAATAGCAGCAATTCCTGATTCTCATAGATTAAGACGATAGAAAAAACACCAATGACACGCATTTATTGCGGCTGTAAAATATTTATATGTTTATATTTATTTTCTATTTATTTACGCTCACACTTCGAGAAGTATTACCTTGTTTTATAATGATATTAAATGAACACGTGGCCTCATTTGCGCTTCCATCTACAAAGTTATATGACGCAGTTGTTCTGCCAGTCGTGAATCTATTACCGGAGACATGGCTCTGTGACACGAGTGAAACATTTCCTGACAAATCAGTAGCCGATGGTGTACTCCAGTAAACAGGTGTACTTGGTACACCAAGTTCAATAGTCTTCACTATGTCAAACGGGCAAGAATGGATGATTGGAGGAGTCGTATCAACTAATATCAAAATAATATTATGATTCGACGTTAACATAAAGGTTGCGCATTATTAAAATGTATTAAAGTTGTAAAATAGCATGTTAATAAGGTCATTTGATTGCTTTCGACTGCGTAAAAAATGAGGTTAATTTTTCACGTTATTAATATGTATCCAGGCTGTTTAATAGCGTTTCATTCAAAGAACCATGAATTTATACCCTTAGGATGCGTGGGTAATATATATTTAAATATGCAAAATTCGGCATGATGTTAATACCTGTTTCGATGGCTACCCTAAAGCTACAAACAGCCATGTTGTGTGCTAAATCTTCAAATATGTACATGACATTTGACGAACCAACACTGAAGAGGTCTCCGGGAGAATGTGTTCTGGCTAGTAAGGTAACATTCCCTGAGGCATCAATGCCAACTGGTTCATTCCAGGTGATAACAAGTCCAATTGATCCCACTTCAATAGTTGACGACATATCGGTAGGGCAGCCAGATATTGTTGGTGCAACTGTGTCGACTGACAAATAATCAAATTGGCATTGCGGAATATACAAATAAATGCATTAGAGTGGATGATTGTCGGCAGTAGTTTGTTGGATTAGCTTTTTAGGAGGACCGCCCTTAATTCTTTTACACAAAATTAAATTTTAACTTCCAGGAAAGAGTTGAATATAATCTTTCATTTACTTCAAGTCCAGTTCAAATAGCATAATCCCATGTAAACTTATTAAAGTTACAGGAGTATATTTTTTTTGGAGATACGAATTTCTCTTAAATTCCACTGGATCGGTTGTAGACCACCTACCGAGAACGTTTCGAAGGTTTAAAGGACAAACAAGTACAAAAGAAAACCACAAACCTTGTTTTGAACTTGTCTGCTATCGAACAAAAAATGGGAGCGCTTCTTTCTGGAAATGTCCTCATGTCCCTTTAATGTTTTTGTTCCCTGAACTTAGTGATGAGGTAATATATTTCCTTTGTATTGAATTCGTGTAACTCTAACTCTTGCATTCAGAAGCAAATACGTACGTTCGTACTACGAGAAATATTACCTTGTTTTATAATAATATCAAATGAACACGTGGCCTCATTTGCGCTCCCATCTACAAAGTTGTATGTCACAGTTGTTCTGCCGGTTGCGAATCTGTTACCGGAAACATGGCTCTGTGACACGAGTGAAACATTTCCTGACAAATCAGTAGCCGATGGTGTACTCCAGTAAACAGGTGTACTTGGTATACCAAGTTCAATAGTGTTCACTATGTCAAGCGGGCAAGAATGGATGATTGGTGGAGTAGTATCAACTGATATCAAAATAAGATTATGATGATATTAGTATGTGTTCCGCTAGAGCCTGATTCGACGTTAACAAAAAACGATTTGCGCATTATCAAATTGTATCAAATTTAACATAATATAACATGTTAATAGAGCAGGAGCAGAATATCATAGGGTCTTTATTTAAAGAGTTCGTTCATGCCCGGCTACATTTTTGATACCTTTGGTAGTTAGTATGGACCATCTATATCATTGCAAAGTAGTTAGTGGTCTCAAATTGTGGTGTCACATTTTCAGTAGGAGCCAATTTAAGGTCAAACTTTTAAACTACTCCAAACATGTTGAAACATTTCCACTATTTTCCGTCTAGTCATAAGGATTCAAAAATGTATAATTTGTATTACTTACGACTATTGGTTTGGGAGTTATAGGGTAAAAATTACTAAAACGGTAAAAAAAGCTTCATCTCAATTTGTACAGGGTCAACATTGAAAGTTAGTTACTCTGATTATATTTTAAATACTTGCAAATTATTGCCCGAGGAATTCGAAAGAGGACTCCCAAAAAGTATAGTATTGGGTATGTTAAATGTTTACTTACCGAGATAAAGGTCAAAGAAGGTCAATGCCAATTGGATTATGTTGCCCCATGACCCTATTTGGTCACATAATATGATAACTGTGCATTACAGATGCTACAAACTATTTCTTATTTTGACACATTAAGTTAGATGAACAATTAATTTGTTTATTTTTTTACAAAAATTGGAGCAATTTCTGATTTTGACCCCTGTACAAAATGGAATTTTTTTACTTTTTTTACAATTTTAGTCATTTTTACCCAATAACTCTAAAAGCAATGGTCATAGATGGTACAAATTATACATTTTGGAATCCTTATGACTAAACGGACAATATGGCATACATTTCAACATGATTGGAATATTTTAAAAGTTTGACACCTGTGTAAACTTAAATTGGCGTCTATTGAAAAACCACTAACTACCTTGCATTGATATAGAGGGTCCGTACTAACTACCATGTAGTGAGACATGAACGATGATGTTTGACCCAGGTCCGTGCTCCCGCTCTATAATAAGATCATTTGATTACTTTCGACTTTATAAACTGAAATAAGGTTTATTTTTCACGTTATTAATATGCATCCATACTGTTTAATAGCGTTTCATTAACGACATATTGATTGCTTTCGACCTTTTCTAAGAAACATGAATTGTATTATACCCTTAGAATGCGCGGGTTAGGCGCTGTATAAATATATGATCTGACTTGAAGGTTGAGGCATTTGTTGAATAAAATTTTAAATATAATGAAATTTATTTTTGCTGAGTAGACGGGATAATAATTACAAAACAACAGTTTTAGTAGCTTCATGGAAAACTGTGAAATAACACCGACATGCAATATCTGAACAAATACAATTTTGGATTCGGATATTTCAAGGACATCTATGCATTTATCTACAAGACCAAGGACGTCAAAATAAGGATATGTACCTCTTCAGAATATTTTCAAATGCATTAACTTTATTTCTTAGAAACAACGATTATTTCACCTGCCTTATCATCAAACGCACCAAGAATCCCGTCAAAACTGAAAACTCGAGAACTTTACGAAGCGAAATTGTAGTAGATGTAAATCCCAATTAAATAAGGTGTATACTCTTCATTTTAGATTTTTAAACATGTAGAACTTGGCACGATGATAATACCTGTGCTTGATGATTACCACTAAAACTACAAATAGCCTGTGTTGCGATAATCTTCAAATATGTACATGACATTTGAAGAACCAACACTGAAGAGGGTTCGGGAAGAAGCGGGAGAATGTGTTCTAGCTAGTAAAGTAAAATTCACTGAAGCATCACTGCCAACGGTTCATTCCAGGTGAAACAAGTCAATTTATCCCACTTCAATAGTACGAGATATCGGTAGGGCAGTCAGATATTGTTGGAGCAAACTGTGTCAACTGACAAAATAATCCAAACGGCATTACAGAATAACCAATAAATGCATTAAAGGGGATGATCGTCATCAATAGTGTTTGGATAGTGTTTATCTAGTATCCTCAGTTCTTCCTGTTTGATTTTTTTTTCTAAGCAAAATGAGGCTTTATCTTGCGAGAATGTGTGAAACAATCTTTATTTCTTCAAACATGATTTTAAAATCAGACATTCACTTGCAAAAGATTATTAATGGTGTGGCGATGCGAATACCTAAAAAATGCCATTCCCCATGCACAAACTTTTACCCCCTAAAGTTAAGACAGTTCTAGACATGCCCAATGGCCATTGAAAAAATACCTTACCTGTTAGTGTTTGAATGCGATCCAATTAAACAAGAATAGAACATTATACAGTTCTCTGGGTTAACAAGTATAAATTTTAAAATCTAGAGGGCCGTCGCACAAAAGCCCTGAAAAACCCAAAGTGTTCCAGATCGGATTCGAACCGGCGACACTTCTGCTACCCCGGCAGACTTTCATACCACAAACCAAGGGGGTTGAGATCATGACAAACTACTTGAGGTTAGGCCGAGTGTTCATTGCATCCAAGCGATGTATCACAACAGCTTGAATCTCCCTACGGTCTTTAACTGCATTAAATGCACTTTTGAAAAAAAAACCGAGATCGTAACCCCTGACTTGTTTAAGGGGATATTGTCCTTCATTATTTATCTTAAATAACGGCAGTGCCTACCATCGTTTAACTTAACCATGTCGCATGCAAACTATCAAATGAGTGTAGAAGTTCTTTTGGCGTCCATAATTTAATACGAAAACAAATTGGTCACTCACCATGTTTTAAGATGACAGTGAGTACACATGCTTCATTGCCGCTGTTATCAGCAAACTTGTAGGTCACAACGGTTCTCCCTGGTAAAAATGACTGCCAGACAATGCGGCTGTGACCACTAGGTGACACGATTCCTGGACATATCAGTGCAGACGGGTTGTACTCCATGTGAACGGGTATGCTTGGCGTTCCAAGCTCCATGTCTTTGAACAAGTCTGACGGACAAGGAGGGATTTCAGGTTGGAGTGGTTATCGCATGATAAATAAAATGTCAAATACAAGGCAAATTTAATTTCTTTTGGTAGATTGGTTAACGTTGGTTGCATGTCTAGGAACTCTAATGCTTTCAATAAGGAATGCGATAACTGATTTTGAAACTGTTTTTGATGTTAACACTTAAGTGCCCAAGCTAAAAAAAAACTTCCGTTAGTGCCCAAGGGGGGGGGGGGGGGGGTCCTAGGGACCCAAAACCAGCTAACCACAATTCCCATGGAGTTTGTCATGACACTAAAACAAATAAATGAGGTCACGTAAGAAACACATACCCACAATAAAATGAAAATCCTAACTTTGACCTCTGACCCTATGGCAAATTGAACTGTCACTCTCGAAAAAAAGTGTTTCACACATTCCATCCTCAGCAAACTCCAAATAAGGTTTTGAAACAAAAGTGAATTCATTATATTCCTATAGGATAACCAATTTAAATAATCATTGCAAAATATAGCAAATTATACCTCTTTGATTTTGCTCAGAAACTTAAAATCACATTAGTTTTCCTTTCCCTACACTTACACAGTTAAGAGCACGGTCATGACAAAATTAAAGGATTCTAATCAGCATATAAAAGGGTATTTAATTTAAGTAGTATTAATTATTAATTAATTGCCTCTTAAGGTATATGTCTAAGCAAATAAATTCCCAAATTTAATTAGTTTAATTTTTTAATAGTAAAATATCTTGAGGGGGTCATATGGACCTAACCTAATTATTTCTAATGAAGAACGTGTTGCGGATTTATTTTTTTTTTTGTATCAGGAGAGCGTATTCATAAATCAGACAATATCAAAAATCCCTTGAAAAAGTTATTGCGTTAACCGCGAAATCGCAAAAAAATCAAACGTTGGGTACTATGGTACCCCCCCCCCCCCCCGGGACTTAGGTGTTAAAACCACAATCAGTTATGTTTATCACAAAGTAGATGTCAGATTTTGCTCTTAAAGTGACAGGAGGAGATTTTTTTAGGATATGATTTTCTCTCAAATTCAATGGATCGGTTGTAGACCACCTACCGAGAACGTTTGGAAGGTTTATTGGACTAACAGGTGCAAACTTGCCTGCTAATGTAATCATCCCATAGAAAACCATGCGTTGACTTCTGTCGTGCACGAAAGAAACGACTAAATCATCACATTATTACATAAAGACGGCGTTTCGGCTATTCACTTCAGGTGTGATTTCTACTTCATGGTAAGCATTCCAAATAATGTAAAAAAAAACCTAGGTTCGAGACAAAATTGGGGGAAAAAAAATTGGGGGCTCTTCTTTCTGGAAATCTCCTCAATGGCTCGTGTAGCACTGTAGCGACAAATTTAATCGCTTTCGCGATTACCTGACTTTCTCGCCCAACTGGATGTGAGCTTTGTTGGCACACTGCGTGTGACCTTTTGACCTCAGATTTGTTCTTTTCTCAGGTCTCAGTCTTTTGACCATATTGGCTGCAGAGGTAATATCTTCTCTGCAAATTGACCTCTAGATGACCTTGGATCTTATGGATCACTCCGAAACCCTGCTAACAAAGGTCAGACTCGCCTCCTCTACCTTCATGCCAAATATCAGCCCCATATCCCTAACGTCCCTTAAAAACCTTCAAACCCACCACAAAAATCACGGATTGTTGCAGTCTTCTATTTAACAGGTCGCGATCAATTTCCAACCTTGTATTTCTCCAACGCCGTTCAAGCTACTTGCGTTTTCTATTGCCTCAGCAATTTCAGGACTGTACCATGGGTTTGTCGGACGTATTGTGATGCATGGTGCGATTCGTAAGTGGGGCATACTGGTTCGAGATATCTCTTAACGTTGAGTCAAATTGCACCGTAAGTTTCACAAGATCAGATTCCGGATTACTCAATAAATCTGACCGTGTAATGTCCATTTTAAAATCATGGTGATTGATGGTCTTAAATTTGCTATACGACATACGCTGTTTTGGCTGCATAGGCTTTGCAAGGTTTAACTTGGCAGTGGAATAGTACCGTGGTCACATAACATAGTTGGCACATGGCAGAGTTGATGAGATTATAAACAAGATCCAAAGTGTGTCCATTTATGTACGTTGGTTCATGGATAAATTGTGACAGAATAAATGATTCTAAGATGTCTTTCAGTTTATTCGCATCGGTGTCATCCACACAGCCCGTGGAAATTAAACTCCCCAATAAGCTAGTTTACGGATGAAGCAATAAGAATAGGATAAATTACGAAGAATCTCAAAACATACGTGGAGTGGCTTTTTTACTATAATTTAGACGATAAATATTACAAGTTTGTCTGGTGGGAAAGTTCCTTTGAAAGTTAAATCACAACACAGACGCGTTGAACGTATTACACTCTTAGGTAGTTACACCCTACCTCTTACCCGTCCTTTAAAAATATGTTGTTTTTACCTTAGTCAGTTACAGGGGGACTTTACAGTTTATACTATATTTATACATACAAACAGACCAAACAAATCAACTAGAGGGCGTGCTGCTTACAGTCACAAGAAAATTACTGATAGTGGTTTTAAACTACCCAACCTACTAACTTTCCATAAAACAGTGTAAGTGTACTCTGTTCAGAATAAGAATTTCTTAGAGCGTAACCTAGATGTGTTAAAAAAGATATCTTATTATTTATTTATTTTAGGCAACGTCAAATACAAATGCCTTACCATTTTGGACTATCACGGAGAAATTACAATATGCTATATTATAAGATTCATCTACGAATGTGTACGCAACGGAAGTAGAGCCAACAGGAAAGTTTTCACCGGGTGTGTGAGTGAAATCTATCAACAGGGCGCATCCAGATTCGTCTCTGGCTGAAGGCTTCCTCCAAGAAACAGGAGTTTCCGATTTCCCGATTTCAACGGCGGCATGAATGTCTCCAGGACAACCGTAGACCACTGGTGCAATGGTATCACCTGAAAATAATATTATTGAAGATAAATAATTATCTTTGGAAAGGTTTCGAAAAAACATGAATTTTGTGACTGTTAACACTTCTATAGATCTGTTCAGGTATAGGGATATTGGAAAGCAACGCAACCTTTATCCCTGAACTGGGTTTTAGTAAAAGATTTAGCCTACCGTAATTGTGATTTCTAAAGTATACAATTCTAACAGCATTGTAGTTTACAAACCCACAATCAAAACTATTTGTAGGCGCGAAGCCGGCCAATCATTCCCAGGGTCTGGGGCAAATTCACGGTATATCCCTTACGTCCCTAGAGGAAAATGACCACCAACCTGACGATCACAGCAAAAAAAAGGGAGGTAGCGTTATTTGTCTTGTTAGATAGGGGCAATTTACCCCTAAACACAAGGCAGGGGTCCGCTCCTTGATTTTTGAAAAGTGGCAAAATGGCAGACGTAAGGGATTCAGAGGAGGTCCCCCCCTCTTGCTACGCCCCTGATCTAATTTATGGAATACCTCACAGGTGACCTAGTGCACGTGTGTACAAGAGAGAGAAAGCGAGAGGAGTGAATGTGGAGAGTGAGAAAGAAAAAGAAATTAAGAGCGATGCAAAAATGTTGACTGTGATTCGTGAGGAATTCAAACAGAGTCAAGTAATTATCCGGGGTAATTATAGCTTTATAAAACAAAGACATACGAACCATATGCACGGACAGTATAATTACAATATGCTTCATTTCCAGATGAATCAGTAAACGTGTAGAATACGTCAGTCGTCTCAATCACAAAAATTCCAGGAACGTGTGATCTCGTCTGCGTAACAATTCCTGAATAATCAGACGCCTGGGGTTCCCTCCAACTTACGTATCTTCCAAACACAGTATTTAAGTCCTGCGGACACTGTGTAACTGTTGGTGGTGTTCTATCCACTGTAAAATTGTTCACAGTAATTTAAATAGATTCTATTACTACATAATTATATACCTGGGTGTCTCGCAAAAAAGAGAACCCTCAAAGCGCACTCACGAAGAGAAAAAAGGAAACCATACAAATTAATACGCATCTGAAAAGTGCATTTCGTTAGGTTTTCGACACCGAACAAATCTTTCCAAAGGGATGCATATTGACCGAGTTTTGGCCGATTGAACATTTGTACCACTTTTTCATTTTTCCACGGATTGTTACTATTTTAGTTGTCTTTGGACAGAACACATTCTCCAAATACATTCTTTTGT
Source organism: Ophioderma brevispina (assembly GCA_023653785.1). Lineage (NCBI taxonomy): Eukaryota > Metazoa > Echinodermata > Ophiuroidea > Amphilepidida > Ophiodermatidae > Ophioderma > Ophioderma brevispina. Next base: position 88,112 of record JAMKCH010082795.1, read on the forward strand.
TTATGGTTTCTTTTGTTCTTGCGACAAAGGTCGGTTCTGATATTGAAAAGATTAGTTCTTTTATTAGAAATTCCAACTTAATCATTTCAGGCGAGGGCTAATGTATATAAAAGCTTTACAACCTTGCAAAAATATCAATTTTGAAAAATCGTGAGGGCGCACTATTTTTTCATTTGTGCCAATGTCTCTTCAAATAGTTTTCGGACTGACGAACCCCCGGATGTAGGAAATTTGCACTTCGGACTAAGGACGTTTCGGACTGAAAACATTTCGAACTGACAACGTTTCGGACTAAGACCATCTACCCGGATTATAAAGCGTCTCTTACCACAATCGATTTCAATGTCATCCAAAGAAATGTCTCCTTTGTAATTTGGCCCTCGAATTACTTCAAATACCACCTAAAAAACCCGAGAAAAGTAGTAACAATTATTAAAGATTTTTGTCGACTTTAAATGGTGTGATGTTTGTTTGTTTGTTTGTTTGTTTGTTTTCAAAACTTACTTGATATGTATGGCATCCTGCTTTGTCGTTCAAGCACCGACTAGTTAATCGAACCATTTCATTGAATTAAATTTGAAGTAAATTTGATTCTGGTCAAATTTTAAATTAGATATCTCGTAAGGGATTTGTAATGGTGTGGTTTGTGAAAAGATATTACTCGTGATGTCACGAAAGGCAAATCAAACAAATGTCGCAGCATATAAGACAGGATGAAAGTGAAGCTTTTTAGACTTGGTTCTTTCAAACAATACAATCACAATCTCAAGATGTCAAACATTGAAACCCAGGCCCGTAGCCAGGATTTTTTCTGGGGGCGGATTTTTCCAAAAGTGGGCCTTTTTCCCAAAATGCGGACCTTTTCACAATAGAGGGGGTATAAATTTGGCAAAAGTGGACCTGTTTGCCCAAATATTGCCCTTTTTTGACCAAAAAAGCCTAAAACGCCTATTTTTCATAGCTCGCTTCGCTCGACCTTTTTGGAATTTTGGAGATTTGGGTGGGTACATCGCATCCCCCCCCCCACCCCCCACCCCCTGGCTACGGCCCTGTTGAAACCTCATGTAACGCTGCGTCACTGAAAGCTCTTCACTCTTAATCTCTTTGTCCTGGTGAATATTCACTGCAGTAATATTCTCTACCCCAAAACCTATGCAATCATATGCAACAATAAGTTACAAGTTCAGTAGTCACCAGTCCATCAAATAACATCAAAATAACATATGTTTACAATACTAACAAGTATCAACCAAAATAGCTTACCTTAAAATCTGAGTCCGCTATGTAAGAAAACCTTGCATAGTGCCACTGATTTTGCTGATCTCCAGACCTTGTCCACCGCGCGTCTCCCAGACCTTCTCTATCTGCTGATCTGGTATACACGTTGAGCGTCCCAGTGTCGCTGCCGTACATGTGATACCAAAATTGGACCGTACAATTGTCATACTCTGGTAGGTCTATACGTGAACTTATCAGGCGAGCAGTATCCCCCGGTCTCCTTGGTTTAGACATTTCAGTATAGATGTAATACCCACCTACATGTACATCACGAAAATAGAAAGAATACAATTACATGGAGGACAACTCATACCATCAAGTTCTTTGAGCTTGGTGTGTTCTTCTCCCGGGTTCTTGCCTTGCTAAAATGTAACCTAGTTAATTTCATCAAATGATTTTAGGCACCTTAGGATTGGTAGCAACATTATTATTTTTTATTACAATGAAAATAAAAACACTATCAATGCATACATGTCCCGAAAAGGTGAGCAAGAACACTTGAATTAATTCTCTACTAGCTACTACTGCCGGGCAAATGATTTTCATATCATAAAACTATTTTATTTTCTTACTTATAAAATTCAACTCGACTATAATATTCAAAACAAGGTACTGCCAGTTTATTTACAACTTAATCAAAATGCCATTAATAGCTATTAATGAAGTAGACATACGGCAGAGTTTTAATTGTTTAGCATGTGTAAGCAGGGCAGCTAAATCATTGTTTTTATTGTTTCTTATGCCTATTTGTCTTTAATCAATCTAAAGAAAAAACGAATATCATGTGTTATTTGTTTTATAAATTTAGGTATTTGTACGTCTTAATAGAGCAGTGCATTCAAGCGAAGGTCGATGTAGAATGTTTTATTGTCCGCCGGACTCCACTACAACGGTAAAGAATAGGGCACTCGATTCCTTTGACTCTTCCCCCAAACATTATGACGCTTTATTCCGTTATCGTGTATGGAGCCCGGACTATGGACACCGGCGATTGGAGGTATGGACATAACGAAAGAAATATGCACTCAATAATTTAAACCTCACTTGATGTTCCACGTGTGTGGTCTGCTGAAGGTCCGGTGTTGCCAGAACTCGTTGGACCTTGCTCCAAACGCCACTGAAAGTCGTCATCAGTAGCTTGCGTAAGCCACATAAATCTCCATTCTCAAAGTTACAAGCTTCACTTGACGATGCTGTATTATAAATAGAAAATAATAATCATCATAATATAGTCATCAAAAAAGCTTAATGAACGGTTTTACGTGATTACACGTGTTGATATTAAAATTGCGGTCAATTTTGCAGAAGGTATGCTGGTATTTCGCCGAATGCTGAAAAGAACGACAGGGTCAGGTGTTATGATGTCTCGTCGTCGAATGTCCTGACAAAACCAAAGAAACAGCGGAAAAAGAGGGCCACGAGGACGCAGCAATGGAGATAAATGTTCGAACAATCAATAAAATAACAAAAAAGAAAAACAAAAACCTAATAGACAGATAGGAATACAAATATATTGTTTCCTTTCTGAAGAGCCAGATTTGTCCAGGTATTTATTACATCAACTCGTTGATGTAGAGCAAGTTAGACATGTTAGAATAAAATCGTTGCCGGTGTGGCAGGAGATATAGTCCTCCAGGCTCACAGTCCGGGAACAATGGTGAACAATAGGGCAATCGATTCAGTTGACTCTTCACGCAACATTAGTTTCACGCTTTATTCCGTTATCGTGTATGGAGCCCGGACTATGATACCTGCCGGACTATGATTACTTTCACACTGGTGTCATAAACTACCGTGTCCGCGTGACTGAGTGTCCTACCACCCATCTGTCTATTGTGTTCGCCATTGAGTGCTGTATGCATCGTTTGTTTCAGCACTGTACCCATATTGCCTCGTATACAAGGTCACGGTTTATTCCGTTCATGTTGCTATGGTAGCTAGGACACTCTCTCATGGGGGACACTCAATTTCTATACACCGGTCTAAGAAACTTGTGCGTCCCCCCTGAGAGAGTGTCTTAGCTACCATGACAACATATACACGGAATAAACCGTGACCTTGTAGACGATGCTACTGGACGCAATGTTCCCGGAACCACCGTAGGTGGTGCAGCACACGACTAGGGCTTTGATGGAACTCTCTCAATTACTCTCGAGGTAAAATACCAGGTAATGACCTAAAATGCCCCAGGTATCGCATGGAACGCCTTAGAATGGTTTCAACAGGGAAAACGTTAAAAAATATACGACAGCATACATCTGAGCCAAAAAGTGAAATTTATGATTTTAAGCACATCACATGTCAGATCACATGTTTTGTCGCACGTTCTTTCCAGGCGGTGGCGGCCAAGCCCCATTCAACATAGCAACTCACCCAAAATATCAAAAGAAATTACAGCAATACGGAATGCAAACCACAAACCAATCTGGGTGCTTTGATGTTGGTACGGTCATGGGTGTTTTCATGACCCACATACAACCTCGTCCTCGTCCGTTGTTTATTCGCTACGCAAAAGTGTAAATTTAGAAATCGTGGACTTGACCATGCGAAAGATTATTTAGTGAAACGGAATGCGTGTGTTCATCTCGTACCAAATTCAGCAGTGTCTGCACATGAGAAAATGTTGATTTGTTAACGCCAAAGTATACCCAAATATCGGAACATTTCGGGTCATTAATTTACACCGTACAGTAAATACGCATGCATCTGGTGCAGAATTCTGATGTTCACGAAAATCCTATAAGTAAGCTTAAATACACAATGCACAGTCTAGTCGTCGTCATCATGTGACAGTGAACATCATCACATAGTGAAAATCATTATAGAATAGAACATGATCGACCATCAGGAATCCGTTTTTGTGTGATGCTTAAAGCAATATTAGCACATTTTTTGAAGAGCGCCCCCAATTTTTCAAAACAATTGAGATTTTTACACGGTTGCATTGGTAACTGGCTAGTAAACCATACCTGTGAATGGTTAAGCTCGAAGATGTCTGTGTCTCACAAACGAAGGAATTTTGTAATTAGAATAATTATTATTGGGATCCCCGATAATAATTCAACGGCCTTCCAATGTGAGATAGCCGGGAAATAGTGCCATGTACGTGTCTACGCTCATCCATTAGTTGTTTTATTGGTTCAGGCAAATCAAGTTAGAGGTTATTTTCTCTAGGTGGCACTATTTCGTCATGGACTGACATAAATGTAGCATTTCCAGCTCTGCCGTTAAGTCCAATCTGGGATTCAAATTCTAATTACAAAATCGCTTAATTTATGATAAATACGCATTTTTTAGCACTCTCTCAGGTATAGTTTCCCAGACAATCACCAACGTAACTGTGCCAAAATATCAAAAAAAGTGCCATTATTGCTTTAATCCCAACATTTACTTCCAACATCCAAATCAGTAGGTGAGAGGATGCATTCCCCGTATGGGTAATGCATCCTCTCACCACCAGAATCCTTCACCAACAACAATCATTCTCCAAGCACTGGAACATAACACAAAATTATGTACAACATCAAACAGTTCAAGACATGTACCAGTACATTGAAATCCCTTCAGCATGCCTTCAAAAAACCCCAAGGGCCCTTGGAAGTTATTTAGAATTTTCATTATTGATGAGATATCCATGCATAGTAGTATTATATGCCTCCATTTTTGTGATTAAAAATATTAATTTGATTCTCAATTTTATTTGAGAAAAGATTTCTCAGGGGAAAAGTACTTTGTTTATGATAAAAAGAGAGCAAGGGATTCCCAAGTACTATATTGAGCTCACACCTGTTATTTACAACTATATAGATTGCACAATAAGGGAAATGGGAATTCACCAAGATGTAAACTTAGAAACTAGTCAACTTGTTTCTGCTTTAAGATTAAAACATATTACATGATCTGGGGATTCTCCATGAAGTTATAAATGTGAAATGATGCAATTCAGATGATGTAATTTTTGTGAAATCTGATTTGCCAGTGCTAGGTTATGTTTATGCATGATGATGATGTAATGATTATTGTTAGAAAGGGGAATCTAGCTGTGAGAATTTCAATACTTGTCACTGGAAAGACTCACGGTGCGAAATGCATTTTTATATCAATATACCCATAACACCACTAAGTTTTTAATTTGGCCATCAAAAATGGGCCAATCTTGTATTGAGAAATTAAACAAATCTCAGTAGGACACTCAGTAACACGGACACCGAATTTTATGACACCGGCGCAGATCGGTCGTTTGGAATGGCCTTACATCATTAATTGAATTAAATCTAATAAAAAAAACAAGAAAGACATTCATTGCCGATGAACTGTTTGCCTTATTACATAATACGCTATCCAAAAATTTTTAAACAATGGCTTTGAAAATCATTTTTTTTTTTCATAGGAACAAACACTAAGTGATAGGAGCATTGAAATCCTCATGTAGAAGTATTATATTAAAATAGGGGATCACAATTTAACTTATATTAAGCTACAATAGTACAATTATGACATTATGAGTGCGGCCAGATGAAAGTTAGGTGAGTTTGAATGCGGTTATAAACATACGATAGACCCGTGAACGAGGGAAATGAGAGAACAAGTCAACTCCTGCTTCTACAGATACTTAAAAGAAAATCAAAACACATACAATTGTGGGAACGTGATATTTTTTATGCTACTTTTTACTTTATACTTTGCAGCTCTTTGACCCATCAACGTCATGTTTTGTTGGGCGTCGCATCACACTATAGAAATGTTTTCTGTCATTAATCCAGTGCTCCAAACAAAATCATAGCTGTAAAGCATAATAGTTTTGTTGATGTAAGGCCATACATGTGTATAAAACCTCACCTTTTACTACAACAACAAAAAAACAAAACGCAACTTTAAAAATGTGAAATTAAAAAAAAAAAAAAAAAAAGGAGAAAAAAAAAAAAAATACAACTGAGGCCGGTTAAATGACTACTGCACACACAGAGTTTCATAGCTCTGCAAGATTCATTTTTGGCTGAGTTTCCTCTCTGGTCATTTTCATAGGCAGCCCATACTCCAAGTGATTGGTCCGTCTTGAACACCAAACTGGCTACTTTATTGAGTTGCCATCCGGTGCATCTGGTAGTTTCCCAAATTTATGTAAGTAATTGTTGGCAATACCATTGAACACTTATCTTTCAAGAAGGCTCCAATAAAGAAAAAAATATTGAATTGACTCATATCACCTATTTGAAATTACCCTTGGATGTTTTGACATTGTGTAAAGATTACAGAAAAATTATACATGTACACTGATTTTTCATTGACGGCAATCTGGTGGCAGTGACGTCATTGCCACCATTCATTGGGTACCTGGTGCGCTTTTTTTTTGTTGCATATGTTGATCAACATGTTGTCGGCAACTCATAGTGTGGGTTGGTATGTAATCCCGTAGGATTTTCAATGCTAAATGGATTTTTTGATGTTTGGAATTTCATAGGACCTAAAACACTGTCAGAAAATGATGGGGTGGAAATTTTCGGACTGATTGTCCCCCTTTCCTCAAGGGGGGATATGTTAGTACATGGAAAATTTAAAATCGGTCAAATTGTGGTTTTAATGTACACTAACGCGTTCGTCCCCTCATAAGGGTTACAAAAACTATATATTTGCCTAGGTTCCCACCTTACAGTTAAGCGGTATAGAGGCCGTATGGTTCAATGTCACCCTGGGGGTAAATGCTTCAATGTTGTTGAAAGTGGTTTTCAAATCATTCCTGTTTCATATGAAACAGAAAATGCATTTTAATTGATTTTTGATATCACCATTGGATAGCCAGGGAACGTTCTGGTGACCCCCATGACCATGTAGCCCTCTTGCGACATTTTGCTAATGTAATTATCCCACAAATGTCACCACTGTTAAAAAATACATTTATTGGATCCTGTGAGAAATACAAACAACTTATCAGAAGTTTTTCCACAAAATCTTCTCATTGGTAAATTTTTACCCAGGTGACCTTTAACCATTATGTGGCTATAGCGCTTTAACTAAAGTCGGAACCTAGGCAATATATACTTTTTTCTAATCTACGGTTCCATTTTCTCCAAAAATGCTTCCTAACATGACGAAGCCTTTTTGAGTAACAGCTTGGTTAGTGTTTTTTAGATGAAAATTTTAGCTAATTCCAATTTTCTGGTCCCCAAGCTGATTTTTTGAAGAGGATAATTAGCTAATTACATAAATTAAAAAAGCCGCATTTTTACGTTTTGTTTGTACATAACTCAAGATTTAAGGCTTGTATACCTTCATTCTTGTGTCTATACAAATGTTTGTTCAATGTTAAGGAATACATTGGATCATTATTTATGCATAGGTCACTTAACAGTTATTTGCATAAAAATTCAAAAATGGCTGCCATTTTGACATTTTGTACATACCGCCAATTTAAGGTTTGTACTTCATTCTTGTGTCTATGCATATATTTTCAGGGTCAATGAATTAATTAGATCATTAGTTATGGTCATGCGCCATGAGTTGGGGTTATATCTAGCTTTGATAGGGTAGCAGATTCAATTTGTGCTATCTTACTTTTTGAGTGTCGTATTTTAAGTCAGTCGGGGTCAGAGAGCGTGGTGTACTGATGAGGTGCCCACGGTGATCACGTGTTACATTCTAGGGATTTTTGATATTCTGGCTTTTGCCTTTTTTTTTGTTTTATATCTTTGTAACCCTGCCATGTATTAAATAATAACATCTCATTTTGTTTGTTTTTCTTTGGCATTCATTTTGACTCATACACCAGTTTATCGATGATGGTTAATTGAAGGTAACAAATTAGACTGCACAAAATCCTGTTAACTTTTACATCAAAATTTCACTTTTCCACCTATGACATTGTGGCCCCCTGTTAATGCACTATTTGTTCTGTCCTTACATTTGCTTTACAACATATTGTTTTATAGCTATCTCAAACAAATTGATGACTTACTCTCATTTAAGTGTGAAAACGTGTAAACGCCTAACTCATGTGAAAACACTTTGCTCCCAACGCATGGTGCATGACCTTATAGCATTAGGTCATTTTGACAGTTAATTTGCATAAAAATTCAAAATGGCCGCTGTTTTAAATTTATGCAAATTAAGTCAATATATGGCATAATACCTTAACTGATGGTCTAGTTGTGTTCTCTGACCCTGAAAACATATGTATTGAAACAAGAATGAAGTCTTTACAAGCCTTAAATCTTGAGTTAAGTACAAAAAATGTTAAAATGTCGGCCATTTTGAATTTATGCAAATTAGGCACACTTTCACTAAAAATTAGCTTTGGGGACCGGAAGATTTGGAATCAGCATAAAATTTCTATATAGAAACACTGTTTCAATTGCTTTTACTCAATAATGCCTTCGACTAGTTGCTTTTTGAAAAATGGAACCAGTCTATAATCCTTATAAGGAGACGAACATGTTAATGTACATTAAAACACAATTTGACTGGATTTTAAAATTTTCCCTGAAGTAACATTTTCCCCCCATGAGGAAGGGGGCAGCAGTCCAAAAAATTGCACCCCATCATTTTCTGACTGTCTGGTCCCTACTGAATAAAAAACAGCAAGAAAATAAACTTTAGCACCAAAATCCTACGGGGACTGTTTCATTGACATACCAACCCACACTATAAGCTAAAATTGATCGCCCTCATATATATATAGAAAATCTCAACTTGTAATGAAAGTTATGGATGCGGATTGCGGAATTTTGGTTTTTCACATTATCCTATGGTTCGGTTTATGTACATAAATGTTGACTCCATCAAAGCGAAAATTCGGAATCATCTGAAACTTTGTAATGGAACATTTTAGGTGACATCTTTAGACCTAGTTGACTATTTTTAAATAAGCCTAACCGAAAGTTTATTCCGATTCTTGGTCAGCCCTTTAATGGACGAATGTTTAAAGAAACGAGGGTGTCTTGAATGCACGTAATTTATGATTTTGCTGATAATAAAATCAATTTTTAATTTTTTCCCTATACTAACATATCCCCCCTTGAGGAAGGGGCATCAGTCCGAAAATTTGCACCCCATCATTTTCTGACAGTTTAGGTCCTATTGAAATCCAAACAGCAACAAAATCCATTTTAGCACGAAAATCCTACGGGATTACACACCAACCCACACTATCAAGTCCTATTTTGAACACAACTTGCTTTGATACTTCAAAATATTATTTACTTATCACAGCATAGGAGAATATATCAATAGAATGCAATTAAGTTTTTATTTGGCCACACAACCTTACAGAAAATTAGCGTAAAGCGGATTAAAAGTTCCTTGCCATCCCGGCCAACCATGGCATTAGTCTTTTATCATTAACATACCATTTTCTAAGACCTTAATTCGTTACTTTCCAATAAGCCGATTCTGTGCAGCACCTTTGTACCATGACAACAATATGTTTTTTTAATAGCAACAAAGACCTAGTCTCCACATCACCAAGGATTTTTACCACCCGATGGAAATATGCAGGAAGTCTCGCTGAATTTTGCATCTACTATACTTTGACTGTAGCTTTCATCATTTTTTGGAAAACGAAAAGTCATGAAAAAGGGTTGTTTCGAAAGCTGTAACCTAACTTCTTCGTGCAGAACCCAGACCCGTAACTTATTGCATTCAATTCACCACTTTAGAAGAAAGCAAAAATAAAGGGTATCCAGCGACCTATATGCAAGACATGCAATATGTTGTATTTCATATAGATCAGTGATCCATGTGTTCGATTTCTTCAAAACAATGGTAAATTGAAAGAAATAGGGTTACGCAGCAAGTTAAGTGGGTTATAAGTCCTAACCAAAGATGTTATGGTCACCGTCTGCAAAACACCTTTTCCTTTTCAATAATTTGTTCATCTTCCTTGCTTTTCGAATAAATGATGATATATGGGGCAAAGTTAATTGAACGCACAATAGCAGCCCAGGTTTATTTATTCGTGACGAGGATATGTATTTTGGTGGAACAAAAAATAGCTCTCGACCGAAATCGGGTTTGGTTAACCTCCATCTTTCATCAACTGCATGAGTCAGAATAATGCTCTGGCACGTTTATACGCGATCATCTGATATGTGACCCGTACCATTCTGCGGAGGTGAAAAATTCAATGGACTTCTGTTAATCATGTTATTGTGAGGATGTTAAGACCTTAAATACACTATTGTGCGTTTCCATCACATGAATGCAATTTGTATTTAGTGGCAGGAGTGTCCTCCAGAATATCCTGGTGGTGGCACTGCATTTGAATGCTTTTCATTTTCCCTCTCCGACTAATTGAATAGGTCCAAAACTCAGGGGGAACGAACGTATCAACGCGAACGACTGATAGTAAAAAAAATCATAAGGAATTGCAGTGCTTGCCCTCTGCATCCGGGCGGCTTCAATGAGTACTCAACATCGCTATTAGTTGCTGTGTCAACTTTTAGACCTGACATAACCCAACAGTATGAAAGGTATAATTTCTACTGTTTATCTAGGCAGAATCATTTTACTTCGGCCGATAATACATAACAAAGTTCCGTATCCGAGGCATCTTTTTTCCCTTTGATGCGATGCCTACAAAGGATGGGATATTGTGGACATTCCTTCGTGTGTATGTATGCATGTAAGCTGTATGTTATGTTTGGATTGGTTTTTTTTGTCATTTTGTTTTGGGGGGGGGGTAAGTTTTATGTCGATGGCTCCATATATAGCCTAAATTTTCTACTTTAGTAGGATCAAATTTTTAGTGATAATAATCTGTAGGATACTAACGTGCCTGAGGTGAGGCGACATATTTGCGGTCAAAGGTATTCTGTGTCCACTGAATCACTGTATATTTTGGCTGGTATTTCCGTCTGTGTTTTTACACTCTCGCCATGGAGATTTTCGAATTTCACTTGGATTGTTGTTAAAAAAAACATGTTCGTTTCATAATTTATAATCACTTGTCAACATGAACTTGGGACACAAAGTACTTTCAACCAAATCGTAACTGAATCTTTCATCATGCAAGTAGGTTATGGTCTATGATCATATCCTGTTCCCTGTATCTTTTAATAAACATATTCTGGTGTAAGAGGTTAATACCCCTGTGAGGTCCTCATATAACCGTGCCCCAGTATAAAATAGGGGTTCATTCATAGGATTTGGGGTAGTACTGCGTTGTTAGTTAGGCTGACTCGGATATTTCGAAACATCCTTGTTTGTGTATCAGTAAAAACAGTCACTTAAACTAAGTAATCACCTAAAACTGTCGCTCAAAACCAAATTTGAGATGAACATGAACAGATTTTTCATTCTAGTAAACATTTATGTGTGGTATAATTTAGAACCATAGAATACTGTGTATAATAAAATTTTTTAATCTTTCCCTGGAGATGTCTAGCGCACGATAGTGTTGCAAAAACCCATATGTGATTAGTATTATGTACATGCAAAAACCCAATTTTGTTAGAAAATCAGCCTTTATACCAAATTCCGCCTGAAAATTGCATGATTTTTCCCACTTTCGGCGGCGTTTGTCAGCGGCGACACTTGTTTAGGCATGGTCACGTGACACTATTGACCAATCGCGCACGCTGTTACATACGAGGTAAACATGAACTCTGTTAACAGTCAGACGTTTGCCATTCATATTTATCCTGGCATCTTATCCATACTGCTTCTGAGCGTATTTTAATCGCGAATTCAGTTCGGGATTTAGTTTCATGTATCCAAACCTGCCCTTTGCGAGAGGGAGCATTTGCAAACACATGTATACAGTCAAAATTAGTAAGTCCCCTTTGACAAAGGTACATTTTTCTGGAAGTTAGCCTCTTTCAAACTGTTACAACAATGTAAAAGTAACACGGCAATGTTACACATTTAATGTGCAAAAAATACCCACGTTAACCTTTCCCGCTCCTGAAATGATGTCTTATAAATTTGATGACGAATTCAAATGACACTTTCGGTAGTGGGGTTTTACAATAAGAAAATAACGGAGAGAAGTACCGACATGTCTATTACAACACAAGAAACCACAGACAACTTGATTTTGGTGGCCAATGGATAGTTATGTCATCTTCTTTCCATTGCTACCAAAATGATACCAAAATGCCAGACTTACGTCAGAATGACGTTAAAAAGTTCACTGTCAGCAAAACTGTCAATTCTCATAGTACACATGTAGAATGTTCCCCTATTCCCAATCTACGAAAGTGTCATTTTTAATTCGTCATCAAATTTCAAAAAATGACGGTCATTTCAGGAAGAAGCTTACTGTTGTGTGATGTTTTTGGCACATTAATTGTTAACCTTGCAGTTACAATTTTACTTTTTGTAACCGGTACGAGCCTAACTTTCCAGAAATGTACCTTGTCAGGGGGACATATTTGATTGACCCGTATATAAAGGGGGCTAGGGAACCTTTTAATAACTACTTCTCGTTGTTGAGTCCATGTCATGTACCTTAAACTTACTCCGGATTTATATTATATTTAAAATTGGACTACATGGGTATTACGCAACCTGCATTGTTAAAAGGAACCTGCAGAGTAATGAAAGAGGAAAACTAAAAATCACTTTTACCCGACAAACTCGAAGGTCAAATGAAATGTATGTTGTAGATAAGATGCAACAATGTAACAAGCCGCGCTGCCCCACTGACAAGCAGCGAGCGCGTCTAGGTCAGTGAAAATCGCATGTTGGTCCTTCTAGAAGGACTACAAGTGTGGATGATGCCAGTTTCTTTTAATTGGACATACGAAAAGCTCTAGGGTAAAGCAGACGGGACAAACGTATCAAAGGAGGTGGGAATTATTGTGATGGAATGGAAAATGTTCTGCTATTAAAAATAATAATGAACCTAATATTAGGACTGCTAAAATAAATAAATAAACACAATACCAAGTGGCTGGTGTTGATTGTTTATTGATGAACTATACTATTACGCTTTCGTCACCCTAGCATAATTAGGTATGATGTCATTTGTGGTTAGCGTGCTAGCTGCGGCCCAACGCCGTTGTCCCCAGTGTTTTGCCAATAATTTGCGGGGACAACCGAAGGAGAGTAATACGAGCCTGATCTTACTAAGTTGTAGTGATGAAATTGTTAGCCATAGTGTTGTGTAGGTAATAAAAACAGCCCAAAAGTTGAAGCAAGTCTCAAGCTGTTGTTGCTTATCCGACTCATAGGGTTCAAGTCCTCACCTAACCCACATTAAATTGGTGTCAGCGCTCGAGCATACACACTAACATGTGTGGTCCCGTCAGCAGTGGCGCGCGGGTAACCCTGTCACAAGTGGTGTTAGAAGTGGGATTGCTTTCCAAACGTGGAGTCAGACGTCGAGTCAGACGTGGAGGAGATAGACAATTTCTGTCAGATGTGGAGTCAGACGTGGAGTCAGACGTTGGAGCGTAAGACATTGGGAGTCAGAGGAAAAGTGGTGGAGTAGCATGGAGGACAGGGTGCAGTGACGCCCAGTAATGACGATGGATGGTGTCCTCGGAGATGGTGGAGGGGGTGCCCCTCATGTGGAAGGCAAAGGTGGAGATGCTGCAAATAGTAGTGGCATTGGCGATGGTCGTGGAGGAGCCTTGGAGTGGACGTAGACAGGAGTCTGAACAGGATGGTGCAATGGTTGCCAACGCAGCAGCGGAGGATGTTGGAAGAGGAAGCGACTGAAAATGACGCAAAGGCCGAGGAAGCAGTGAATTGTGCTGGATTGATCATGGTGAAGGGCGAGTGGTCATCAGGCTGCCACAGATAGGCATGAGGCTATGGACCTTTCTGAAACCATTCACCACGGGAGGATTTGGAGACTCCCATTTTGAATAGCCTAGGGATGACATTTCAGAATTGCTTGTTTCTTGCAGACAAAAATCCTGGCGGTGGGTGAAGCCGTGAGGGCGCTTTTTGTAAAATGGCTGCCAAAATACATGAAATTCAGTGTATAGTATAATGTCGCCTTAAGTACTTCAAAAGAGTGGATTTTTATGGTTTTTGATGGTTGAGTATTGAAAGGGTTATCTGAAATTAATTTGAAAGCTATCAGAATGGGATGCATTGGGGCGCTTTTTCAAAATGGATGCCAAACACCCATTAAAAGACACCTCAATACCAAAACTGAGCATAGAAAATCTTAAATGGAGGATGTGAGAGCATTGGAATTTTTGTTTGTTCCAGTTTCAATTAAGGTGATTTAAACCATTTAAGATATCAGGTCTCGGGTGCTTGAGGGCGTTGGTTCTTCAAAATGGCCGTCATATCTCATTTTGATCACATTGCGGTGTTAAATTAGCACTTAATAGTAGTTCCAGGGTTTTTTCCAACCATTTAAAAGTATCCAATTACATTAATTAGTATTATTACTTTGCCCAGAACCTTTATTACACCTTAGAAAACATGAGTGCATGACACCTCTAATGTTTTGTGCTGGATTTCCCCCAGTGGGGATTCTCTCCTCCCCTCTGGGGTGTCCCCTACCTACTCTCCACTTCACTCCTTTCATCTATACCATACTTTGCCACCAGGTTGGCTAGGATAGCGTGAATAAATCTGCTTGGCTCGACAGATGAGCCAATTAGGGTGGTGGGAAGGTTGGCGTTTGGTTGGCGGCTACTAGGTTTATGATCCCAATGTAGGATCTAGAGGCGCCTGATCCTCGGGATAATCACGAATCAATCAGTGGATGCCTATCTGGGGCTACAGGACACAATCCCTAGTATGGCGGCGAAGGTGCAACCCCACACGGACATCAGGAGTGGGGGAGGTTGTTCTCAGGACTCTTCCACAATGGAGGACAGCATACTCCACCTTCTCTTTGTCTTGCAAAAACAGTGTGGGAGCCAACTGGTGCTGTGACTACTCCTTCTCTCTTTCCTTTATCCCTTTATGATTAATAGGTCCCATAGGTATGTACGTAGGTCAAACCACACTATGGTTTGAAAATATACCTGCTGCCTTGTAGGTTGGTTCGTGTGTGCGAAAAAAAGCTAAGGGACCATCCCTGACAAAAAAGGCAACTGCTGCCTTGCAGAGGTGTGTCACGTTGAAAGACAAAGGCTAAGGGACCTTCCCAAACAGAAAAAAGTGCTGGAGACCTGGCGAGATCCAGCTAATATTTAGCCTAATTGGACAAGCTGAATAGTCACACAACGTAGCACAGGGTTAAAGACCCTGATTTAAAGTCTGTGGCTTCTGAGTCAACATGGTCTAAAACAATATGCATGATGGGTTGGTCCTTAAAGACTACTGGACGGCCCACCATGTATTGACAAAGATGCATGGACAACTATGTTAGACGCAAAAATGCTTTCATCATTAGCACATTTAATTGTCCAGACCCTTTCAACAACAGCCAAGAAAGAAGAACCGGACATGAAGCACAACTGTCTGATATCGAATGTCTATGCATACAAGCACACAGCCCATTTGCACAGTGAAACTCTACTACAGGAGAATATCCATGGATATGCACTTATATTCAGCCTCTGATGGAAGAACCAGAGAAAATGCAGCTCAGCTACAGGATGTGGGTTTTGGGGTGTGGGGTTGCTTTGATCACCAAAGGCTCTCAAGTCAGGTGCCAACCTTGTCAACTTTAATGAGCGATCTTGAAGCTTAACACTGACGGGCAATCCTGAAACAACACTCATTTGCTGTTACAGCCCCCACAAACGATTATCCAGAAGAGCAGAAAACTGTCTCTCACTTTTACCATGAACACTTTCCACTGCACCAGTTGAACAGGTCAAGCCCATATTTTTGTACCTCCTGGAGATTACAACGCTAAGCTTGGGCCGACGACGACGCTGTTCACTTGCAACAACCGAAATGGAATGTACATGAAGGGCTTCATTGGAACAATTTAACCTTGTGCCACTAATTACCAAATCCAAAATCATTCAGGTAGAATGTGGACACACCGACGCCCCAAATGGAGAACTTGGTCAAATGGACTATATTCTGGTCAGAAAGAGTGGATTAACAGCATTAAGAACTCAGGAGCCTACAACCACTTTTGAAGCTGTTAGTCTGATCACCAGAAGTGTACTTGCAGGAGCAGATAAGTTACCGTCAGAGGTCAAACCACCTCCAGAGATCCATGAATACAATAGATGGAGGAGGTAGTGGGGGATAAAAGCTTTGGAGCAGTATACGGTAGCGGTACATAACAGGTTCAACACTCTTGTTGAATGAGTTGAAGACAAGAACTCCAGCGCAGTATAAAATGTCCTCACTCAGCCAACAAAGAAATGGCCTTGGAGATGCTACCTAGAAGACAAAGAAGAAGACTACTACCCGTTGCCTCAAACGACAAAGTCAGCAAAAGCCCCCAGAGAAAAACTGAAGTCTGCAGCCAAGAAGCACCGTACTAAAATCACCAGAAGCTCCTAAGCAGAACCTTGATGTTGCTAAGGCTGCACATGATGACGCTTACAATGTGTTGCTTGAGGAGCAATGTTACATCCAAGGCTGAAGCACTTGACCCCCTACATCTTGAAAACAAAGCATGATGCTGCTGGGAGGCCCTTTGAGGGAGCTGAACGAGTAAGAAGGCTACCCCAACCTATAAGTATCAAAGGTGAAACAACTGAAAGCGCGCCTGAACAATGGTTTCAGCACTTTAGTTCTCTACTTGGGCAAGCCAGTCAGAATAACACTAACCTTGATGAACCTGTCTTCAATCACAAGGATAGCAGACACCGTCCCATCAGATGGACCTTTCCACTAGGGAGGAGCTAGCTTCAGATCTGAATGAAGAAACTGAAGAACAGCAAGACAACTGGTCCGACCACATTCCGCAGTAGTCGGAAAAATCCACTATTCCATGATCTACTGTTAGAATTTTGTTAATAACACCTACATGGGAAACAAAACAGCTCCTTTTAAACATCATTCATCATTCCTCTACCAAAGAAAGGCGACCTCCAACAAACCCAAAAAGACAGAGGAATTTTACAATGTCACCACTGGACTCTAAGATCTACAACTCAATGCTGCTCACAGAATCCACGTCCTCAAATAGCTCCATTCTCAGACGGAAACCAGAAACGGTGTCGCAAAGGCATATCAACACTCCCTCAGATACTTGCCATCAGAAGGATCCTGAAGAGCTGAGAATTTCCAAGAGAAAGCTTCAATTGTGTTCGGAGATTTTACCAAGGCTTTTGACAGGTTAACAGGGAGGCTAATTGCTGCATATTCTGCCAACTACGTTTGTCCCAGATGAACTGTCATCATGTTATTCATGTATGATAACCCATGATATAGCTTTGTGCAGACCATAGACGGGCCCACAAAGGAGTTCCTAACAACTACTGGAAATCCACCAGAGATACTCTTGCTCCCTACCTCTTTCTAGTCGTGGTTGATTACAACCTCAGACAGAGCTTGACATCATGAACGACAAGCCTAGGACTCACCATCAAACCAACGCGTTCCGACGTAACATGGTGTCAGGCATCTCCAGACCTGACTAAGCAGATGTGATCTAGTCTAACGAGCTGATCTGATATGTGGTGACAAGATCTACTAACAACATCACTTGAGAATGATGCCGACAAAAGCGGCTACATCTAAATGCCAAAAGAATGAATATATGACTGTCAATGAGGAAGACGATCATCAACCTATCGGCACAGCAGATGGTAGCCAATCAAGATTTTTGGTCAAGGACTTCAAGTATCTGGGTCCTATGTTGCCGTCAGTAAGAAAGACTTCCGTAACGCAAAGGACAAGCTTGGAATGCCTGCAATAAACTACACCACTTATGGCAATCTGGTTTTATCTCAAATTCAAACAGCTGAAATTCTAGAGCCGTGTAGAGAGTATCTGTGCATCTGGAATCTGAGGACCTGGACCATGAAGAAAGAGATCCCAGGAAGACTGGATGGCCCCTACAACCAAGTTCTTATGCGAGTACAAACATGTCCTGGCGTGAGCACAAGGACCCAAAGCACAGAGATATGGAGATATCTACCTCCCAATTATTTCTGTTGCCCAAAGCCCGTGCACGATTTGCGGGTCACTTTATCGTTGCGATTGACCAATAGTCTTCAGACGCACATGTTGGAAGTACCATGCCAAAACCGAGGGTTCGTGCCACTTCCACTACATTGATGTGTGTGGAGGTGCGCGAGACACCAGCAGGCATTGACATACAAACCTAGACAAAAGGAACATTTGGCGCACATGGTGAAAAAGCAATCTCGGCTGCTGCTACGTTTTAGATAGATAGATAAAAGTATCAAGGTGATGGTGATCAATTGGTCAACCATGCATCAAATCCAGGTAAAGTCAAAAATAGTTGACAAAATTAGATTGTATCTGTAAGTAAAGCCAAGGTTGGTTCAATAGGGGGGTGGTCAGGAATGGCTGCTCAGCATTCACATGAAATGGCATATTTCCTAGGCTCTAAAAACTCATCACTTTGAATATAAGTAGCAGTTAATTAGATGGAATTAGAGTTCAGGTTATTTGTGTCTAGCAAGTGGTTGGGGGGGGTGGGGTGGGGGGGAGTAGTGAATTTAAAATGATAAGAGTATATTTTACCATAATCACATGAAGAGGGTAATCAAAACTCTTCTTGTACATTTCAATTTAGGCAATATTTCTTATTTTAGAAAGCCATGGTGAAAATGTAACCACACGTAGCATCTTATTCCAGGCCGTGACAACGGTTACCGTATATAATAAGTTAGATACCCAAATTCCCTAATGTTAAGCAGGGAAGTTGCCCTTTAATAGGGAAAAGGACTACTTGTTCCCTTTGTCATATTTAGTCCAGCCTTCAGTTCCTTCATCAAATATTTGATGTCTGAAAAGTTTACAAGGTCATCATCATCTTTTCTTCTTTGAATTTCAAGCTTTCAACCACGGAGGATGTGAACTAATTCTGTGGCATCAGATCACCTTCACTCCACTTGAAATCAAGCTTCCCATCTGTAACTTATCCCAGCCAGCCAAGGGTTGGGGGGAGGGATATTTGCAAGCTGCCTGGTCAGCGGTTATACCAGATATGTGCTTGGTACTTGGTGCTATGGCGCATTCGTAAGAATCTCTGAAAGGAGGAAGAAAAGACTTCATGGTCAAGTCACTGTAGCTTGAGGAGCACCATCCTGGGTTTTGGGTTAATGATCGCTCTATGAAAAAAATGTTTTTTTTCTCCATTTACCGGATGGTGTTGACAGCAGTTGTGACAGCGCGTTGCTATACGCACAGACAAGGTTATAATTCTCCAGAGTGTCGTCTTCAACTTAAGGATGATACCAGAGACCAGAAGGAAAGGTCTCAAGAATCTTCATTGTCTGAGAGTTTGAGGGGGCTAAAATTTCCCTTGGCGGGCAAAGGCACTGGTTGTATCACACTTACTAAAAACGTGTAGTGCAGGCAGTGCGTGGCAAATTTGTTTCCCACATTTTCAATTACAGTTACGAAATCATAAGGCCGCCTCTTTGCCAACTCCGTGTCAAAAGAGGATTGTTGCTTTAAATCCGGGTGCAAGTGGAGACCAAGTAGAATACATCAGTGTTGGAGATCTAATGAAAGTTGATGAATTAATTACTGAATGAGAGGCGATATGGAGACAACCGTGAGAATGATTTTGGTTGGTGGTCGTTCTCCTGTGTGGATGACAGGTCTTCAATATCTTCTGAAATGGTTTTCTCACCATATGACACTTCCAATCTGAGTGCACGTTTCCCCGCAGACGAAACATACTCTTCCTTTCCCGAAGTTTTGGTGCATACTGATCTTTCTTCCATTTATTAAGTAGGAAGTTGACAAGCCGCTGTTTGTTTTCCATGCTTGACATGAAGGACTTCCAGTCTCTTGAACCTTTTCGAGCTCCTTGGATCAATGGGCCTTTGAAGGAACCTTTCGTGCTCTTTCAATTCCTTGAAGACAATGGAAGATAAGAATCGTCACAAAGTTACTCGATTGTACTTTAGGAAGTTGCACAAAGTACTTTCGGCCAGCTCTCCAAATGCAGAGGTAGGGATACTGGTGCCTGAACAGAGCCCATTTCCGTAAATTTATGTAGCTTGTTATATCCTGGGGCGGCCTTTGCGTAATGATTGCATCATCTTCACAGGACATGATGAGCTTTTGACTTGTCGGAATTTAATGGAACTCCATCAGCTGTTAGCCAGAGGACCCAGGCGAACAGGGAACTAATGGAAAGCTTAAATCCCCTCTCAATACTTAGTTGATGCTCAAACGCTAGAAGCACAAGCGACAAAGTACGTTTCTTTCAGCAGTTACATGTTTGGTCTTCTTTAGAATTGGCTGTTACTTTTGCAGATTTGCAAGACTTGTCAAAAGGTTTGAGTTCAGCTTCTTCATTGGATCATCCCTGAAAACGTTTGGTGTTTTCAACAAGCCGTTCCAGAACAAATGTAGATGGGTTTCTTTTCCTACTTGTCAGCGTTGTTCAGAAGATCTGGTTCAATATCGCTTGGTGCGGGCGCGCCTGATGATAGACAGTAGAGAGCATCTTTGTTGTCCACTTTAAAATGGATTGGTGAAGTTAGGATATCGCTTGCATCACCCTACGGGTGTCTTCTGCATTGGATGATTTGCGATGATCTTAAGTCCTTGTGTGATTGTGATGTTGCCTTTGTTACTACTTGACTGATCCATGTCTGGCCTATTTCCAAAGTTGCTTGATGATAACGTAGCCTCTGGCCTTGCCTCTGTCATGCCACCACCTGTAATATGACTGAGCGATTTCTGCTGAAAACCTACAATTCCCAACCATGTGATTAGCATGACGATTAATTGTCCGTGCCTCAATGGTGATGCAACAGACATTTATACTAGATTGGGGGGACATCTGACCTTACTAACACTAAAGCATATGCCTCAGAAGAATCTTCTCCCCTGGATGCAACCGGCGGATAAGTTGAGAGAGCCAGTAAATAGACTGTGGTGTATCTAGCATAATTTTGGGGTGTCATCGCTGAAGAACAGGCTACAACATTCTTTGATGAGACTCTCTCAGTGCAGCTCAAAGGTGTTTTCCTGGTTGCTCTCTGGAACATGTAGGATATTGCCAAACACTGTCCATGGACATAGCCAACATGGGGAGTTAGTTTTGCCGCGAAATCTCCATGGCGAATCCGTGCCTTAAAGTTCAGGGCCTCAGGAGCATTTGCCATGCAGATCATTTGCAAGAAGCTTCCAGAAACCCATTCTGCAGAAGGATTCTTGGCAAGTCGGGTTAGTAGTATTCCATTTGCTTCTTCACTTAAGGGACTCTTGAGACGACTCAAACATCTGTAGAAGAAGACGTTCTAGGGGCCTCCAAGACTAGCTTATGGACTCGCAGGGCTATGTCGATAATGCGTTCCAGACATTACTTTTTCAATAGACCCCACTGGCGAGATACCTGATTCCACAAAGATCTCCTCAAATCCATGCACTCAACTCTTTCCGATGGCGCCCATGTATGCGCATGTCAGATGAATTCCACCCATTCTGACTAATGATGTTCGTGAAGACCTCAGCTTCTACCACATAGAGTGCATATGCCTTCTGGCAACGGCTAAATCAAATGTAACAATGGTATACTGCGGCCTACTCATTTGATGCCTCTGTGATAGCTTCAGAATATGCTGCAACGTTGCAGTTCTCCGTGGCCAGGAGCAAACCACAGGTGGAAGGGTAATCAACCGTTGGATTGCTGGGCTACTGTTTTTCGAAGCCTCCTGTTAAGGACACCAATACAGACCACGAAGGGCACTCTTTTGGGCAAAACGTCTTGCTGTGGTACAGCTCTGGTACATATCCATAAGCATGTCAGTGGATTCGGCCTTTGCTGTAGCGGTGTGTGGCGGTCACTTCAGCTGGTAGCCTATTGGCATCTTAGGCTCTGCTTTTCCCTTTATAAAGCATGGGTCTATGTTCTGTGTGTGCAGTGACTGATCTGTTCCCTTCGTTCTTTGAACGAGTTTCTGGAATGTGGATGGAGTGGTAGCTCGTAGAGGCATTATCACTGAAGCCTTCTGAATGATGATGCATGGGCAGTATGTGTGGTCCAGCACCGATGGTTTTTCTTCCATCATATCAAAATTATCCCAGCAAAGGTGTGTGACAATGTTTCTCTCTGGTTGAATCGTTGATAGAAGTATAGTATTCCTTTCATCGATACTCTTGCACATAGCAGTTTCCAACTCAACCATCCTTGAATATGATGCACAGTGACCATAGCGGTTAATCAGGGTAACGATCTCCGCGCTGCCTGTAAGTTGCCTCAGTGTCATACCCAATAGAAGGTGCTTCGGCATTTCCCATTGTCCACATGTAACAGCTTCACATATGTCTTGGGACAGAGACCACACGAGTCGCTGCTTCCTTGAAGAGTACTTTGCTGTTTTCTTTGTAGTGATCAGATGAGCAATGAAGTCTTGCAGGCTTTGTGGTGGGCTAATAGCATCACTTCTCAAGAAACTCGGAGATGGGGGCCATGGCATTGCTTGGCATTTACTCGGAGTACTTAGGATGTTCCTACGTAATATCAGTGCTGTTTCTTCCAGTCTCTTTGATTCTGAGGCAGCAATCTCAAATGCTGACTCAATTGCTTGACCCTTTGGTACTCCAGAAGAATAGACTAGTTCACTCCTATAGTTGGGTTGCCAAAATTGTAGCTGATTGCCAAAGTGCTTCACTAGCTTAGATTTAAGCTTGTATGTTCTGTAATCTGCATGG
Organism: Ophioderma brevispina; assembly: GCA_023653785.1. Classification (NCBI taxonomy): domain Eukaryota; kingdom Metazoa; phylum Echinodermata; class Ophiuroidea; order Amphilepidida; family Ophiodermatidae; genus Ophioderma; species Ophioderma brevispina. The sequence goes on from JAMKCH010082795.1 coordinate 111,074, forward strand.
TAATATTGCGGATGATTTTCAAGCATATACTGAAGATATCTTTCTCTCAGCATGGTCATCCGCTCAACATTGAAACCCTCAATGATGCTTTCTTTCACATACTGAACAAGGTGCTCAAAGGCAGCTTTATGGGCATTTCTTTCTTCAGTGACTGTACTTTCTTCACACTGTTCAGGATGATGTGAACGATCCTCAAAACGGGTAAAGTCTTTGCGACAAGAAGGATGGTAGTGTGCTTCTCTGGCTACGAGATCAACATCTTGTACTTTCAAAAGGATCTCTTGACATTGCTTTTGCTCTGCAGCTCTCTTTATGGAATGCTCTGATGCTTTAGTGACACACTTCACAAGACTTTCTTCTCTGCCTCGTCTCTTGATGCGATTTTTAAATCATGCAAAAGAGGCATTTGTCTGCTGGCAATAGTACCCTATTTGATGACGTTTCTGTTGATCTACGTCTTTTGGAGGTACTGGGTTCATCATCATCTCCTGGTGAACGTTTGTGCTTTAAGAAGCGGGATATGTTTGTAAAGTTCTTGTAGCACCACCTATGTTGACCATGAATGTGTGGGCAGAATCTCTCTGGGACCTGTGAACAAATATCATCTAATCGGGCAGTGGCAGTTTCCTGGGCCTGTCTAATGTCTACACTTTCTTGGATTTTCTTGAAACTTTCCTGTGATAATGGCCGTGTCTTGAAATCTGATTTATTGTGGCTGTAATGAATTATGCATACTAAGCCAGAGTTCTTTGGGGATTTTCTCTTCAGCTTTTTTGTGCTTTTAGCTTCAGAGGCTTTTCATCTGAGGTCTTTACTTTCTCAGCCATCATTGGGAGCTAAGCTAACCATGGTTTCACCTGAAAAACATAAAATTTGGGAAAGTATATAAGAATTTTAATATTTGTATTAAGAAATATCATATAAATTTGAATGCAGCAAACAATACAGAAAATCTGAGAGGAAATATTGAATCTTAGTGGTCATTTTTAGAAGCGTTCTCTTATCATTCATTTGCTTGTATCGACCTACAAAACCATTGTCACGAGATGTATTTGGTGCAATTTGTTAAGTCAATAACATAATTTGGGGAAATTTTGGCGGCCATTTTGAAAATAACGCTCTCTATACTACTTACATTTGATATTGTTTGTTTAAAGTGTTCTGTAAAAGCACCTACACCAAGAATACTTTGAAAGTGGAAAATGGATAACAATTAAAATGACATTTAAAAAAAAAAAACATGTCACTTCATGAGATTTTGGCGGCCATTTTGAAAAAGAGCGCCCTCTATAGAATATCTAATTTAACATATTTTTGTTTAAAATGTCCAGAAAAATCACTGACATCAAGAAATACTTCCAATCAGCAAGTGATTTCATGCCTAAGTGTCGATTAGGAGCCAAAATATATGATTAAATCATATTTTGGCGGCCATTTTTGGAAAAAGCGCCCTCACACCTTCGCCCACCACCAAGAGTTTTGCAGACAACCAGATTCTGATACCAATGTGACTAAGGTTTGCTAAAATAGTTGTCTCGCAAAATCCCTCCCAGGGTGGATGGGGGTGCTGGGAGCTCATGGACTAAGAGCACATGGGATAGGTCGAGCTGGATCACAGAGGATGAAGCAAAGAGTGGATGTGGGAGTGAAAGTGAATGAGATGGAGGAGACACAGCGAAGTCAAGTGAGAGAGATTGTGAACAAGTGAAGATGAGACTGAATCTGAAGGAGGAAGCACCGCAGAAACAGGTGAAAACAGTAGCCAGGGTGAGGGTAGCAGTAGTTTGGAGCGAGAAAGTGTTGTAAAAGAACGGAGTGAATCAGAACGGGACTGGTATGTGACTTATAGTGAGGGAGAGGATTCTACCGATAGCTCGTGCTCTACACCCAGAAAGGGGTTTTACATAAATAAACAAAAATAGAGCCGAAGTAAGCGTGACACTTGATCAGATCCAGTTAAGGTTGAAAGAAAGTTGCGGGAGCATCTAAGGGGAAAATGGCTAAAAGCGGCTCCTAAGAAATGTTCAAATTATGGCTTGACCGCCAAAGATGAATATGTGAACAGAAGAGACTAAGTTCGACATCAGAGGAAGATAGAGAAGAGAAAATACGGAATGGTAGGAGATTGTTTGAAAGTAAAGGGCTGGGTGATTCACACCAGAGTAAATCCACGATGAACAGTGGGAAGAAACGTTATGAGGATAAAAGTTTAAAAAATCGGTCAAAAAGGAGGAAGCGGAAGTGGAAAGCTATACCAACAGAGGGACCGGCAGGTGGAGAGGAATTCCCAAGAGAAATGGCACAGTTGCGCCTACAAGTGGAAGAGTATAAGCAGTGGGTGCAGCAGCAGCAGAAAGATGCTTTTCGGCAGCAACAAGAGGAAGAAGAGAGGTTATTAAGAGCGGTGAGGCGTAAACAAGAGAGGGTTTGGGAGAAAGAGAAGCGGCGTAGAGAGGCAATATTGGAGGAAAGAGGCTCCAAGTGAAAATGGAGAGAGAGATTACAGCGATTACGTGAAGAAAGTGAGGATGAAATCAGGCGCACACGAAGTCGAAGGGAAAGAGAGCAGCATGGTGAAAGGAAGATGAAAAGTGCAGAAAGATTCTACACACCATGGGAGGAAAGGAATGCCTGCTCATGATGCAAATAAGACTAAGAAGCCACAAAACGGTCAGCAGTTGCTGAATGTGAAGATTGATAACAGACATAGATCTGGGAAGTCGAAGAAAGATAGACATGACAGAGAAAAATCTTTGCATTGAGTGAAGGGGTTGGAATTCACATGAGAACGAGGCCTGTATGACAAAACTCAGTAAAGAAATTGGGAGGCAAAACAGGAATCCCGAAATCACCGTTATCCCAAAGAAGAATCGGGTGGAAAGGGAGCAGGAGGTGCGAGAGGAGAAAAGAGCAACTCATCTACTACTATAGATGAAGGTCCACAGTCAGTGGAAGGGCCGTATCAACCTAGGCCCCGGAAAGAGAGAGAGAGAGAGGCACCAAAGTTTAATGCTAAGAACCAGTGGAAAGATTTTATCAGGCGATTTGATGCCTGTAGAAAGTATAACAAATGGACGGATGAAGAGGCTGCCTACCAGTTGTATATGAGCTGCCAAGAGGATGCGCTACCTGTGTTGACTGTAAATGATGTGCACCCTGAAGAAATGACCTATGGGGAAATCAAAGCGATGATGGCGAAAGAGTTTGGGCCTAGAGAGTGCCCGGAGAACTATTTCCTGGAATTGACGAACTGGGAGCAAAAGTCTGGGGGAAGTTTGCGTGAGCTGGGTATGGCTATTAAGAAATTGACAGCACTAGCACCCCCAAAGACGGAAAGAAAGGAAAGAGATCGCTTGGCGAGAGAGCATTTCAAGAGGGCTATGGCAGATGCAGATTTGAGGACAGAGTTATTCCGAGTTACACCAGAGACATTAGAAGTGGCGATTACAAGGGCTCTTGTTTTCGAGTCTTTTAGTAGGGCTGAACGGACCAGAGCGCGTAATAAGACAGGTGCATACAACAGAGCTGTAAATGAAGTGTCTCCGTCAAAGTCAGAGTTGGCGGAATTGGAGGCCAAGATGATGACTCATATGGATGCCGTTCAACGTGGAACACGAGAGGAAGCAGAGAAGATTATGGAGTCGAGATTTCAGTCGACACAAAGCCCGAAGGAGTATCAGGCACAAACATGGCCATCAGGGCCAAATTCAATAGGAGATGTTTGCTATCAGTGCCAGCAACCAGGGCATTTTGCTCGTGAGTGCCCCAACAATCCACTGCCAAGCCGACGGGGGTATGCTACAACTGTCTTGAGTGGGGCCATTACCAGAGAGACTGCAGGCGTAACTCGCGCTATAGAACTCGGGAAACGAGACCAGGCTGAACCAAGGGCCCCGGGCAAGGCCGGTGTCATGAAATACCGTGTCCCTGTGACTGAGCGTCCCCTGCCTATACGTTTCTACTGCACGCTTCATAAGTTTCCGATACCTCATCTTCGAGGTCACGCTTTATTCCGTGTAAGTCTATTATGTGGCAGATAGGACACGGTGTTACGAGGGACTCTCAGATTCTTTACACCGGGCCAACAAACGGGCCCGAGTCCAAATGTCAGTCAACAACAGAGGAGCCAGAGCCACAGTCAGAGGTCCAGGTATAAGCCAGTCAGGGAGTCGGAGCAACAATCAGCCACAGGAGATGAAGATGCCGAGCTCATCATAGAACTTAGGGAGATCGAAGTGAGTGATAAGGGGTGGAAGGGGGACGTTAAAACCAGTGCGTCACTTACAAGCCAGAGCATTACCATATTATTCCAGAAGAGCGACGGCCACCATTGACTTCGGAAAGAGTAGTACTTAGACAGGCTGATGGAAAGGAGATTGAAGGGTTAGGTAGGACGGTGCTTGAGATAACGGTGGGACATTGTTGCCTAAAGCTGAAAGTTACTGTAGCCGATGTGAGTCACGGAACGTTGGGTATGGATTTCTTAGTGAAATCTGGAGCTAACTTTGATCTTGGACGGCTTGAGCTGAATATAGATGGGACTGCCGTGCCCTGCAGGACGAAAGAAAACAATCAATTCTTTCCTAGGGTATTGTCAGTTGCAAACTTTTGGATACCGCCTGAGCATGAAATGATTGCGAACGCAAGTCTTAATGTCGATATTAATGGTGGTCAGCTTGGAATTGTTGAACTAGTTAGAGAAGGCGAGCTAACTGAGAGTGGCATTGTAGTATCCAAGACTGTAGTGGAGCTTAGTAAAGGCGTGTTCATCAACTTAGGACAGCAACCTAAACATGTGAAGGCAGGAACTATAATGGGAAAATTAGCTTTGATCGAAATGTGACATTGAAGAGGTGAAAGTGGCAGGAGATAGTGAAAATTAGCGGCTGCCTGAAGTTCCGGAACATTTACGTGAATTGATTGATCAGAGTACTGCCGTTTTGGAACCTGAAAATAGAGAAAAAGTCACAAAATTCTCAACGGGAGAATATGATATTAGTAGAACTAACTTGGTAAACCACCGCACCGATACCGGGCACGCCCGCCCAATTCGACAGCCGGTCCGAAGGTCATCACCCCAGCAAAGAGAAGAAGTGGCTCCGTCACTAATAATAAGGAGGTTTGCCGGTTCGAGTCCGGCCAAGCGCACATGGGTTTTTTTTCAACAGTTGTGTGCGCTGGCCATCTCCAGGAAAAGATTAATAAATATTCATCCTTGTCTGCCTGGAGAACTAAGTAGTTAAAGTTTCAGAAGAGCAGTTTGTGCTTGATACTGACGCCAGTGCATTTGCCATATGTTGTGTACTATCTCAAGTTCAAGATGGTGATGAGACGGTCATAGCATACGGAAGCAAGTCCTTGTCAAGACCTGAGAGTAATTATTGCGCGATAGTAGTGTTCCTGAAGAAGTACAGGCATTATCTGACAGGAAGGAGGGGAAAGGTGCGAACGGACCGCGGATCCATCAGGTGGTTGTTCAATTTTAAGAACCCTGAAGGCCAATTAGCCAGGTGGCTCGAAGTGGTGTCGAACTTTTATCTAGACCTAGAATACCGGCCAGGGAAGAGCCATCTTCCCTGGACTGTCACGTAGACCATGTCGCCAATGCGGCCGATGGGGAGCACACCTTGAACAGCAGCTAGAAGATCAACGCCAGATGGTAGCGGAACTGGAGCAGCCAGAATTTGGGCAACCGGTGTCAAAGGGTGAGCCGCGTAAGTTGAATGGGGTTGGGTGCCAGAGACAGAATTTGTGCCAGCAGATTCAAGGAATCCACAACTAGAAGATACAGTCTGTATCGTTACACTTGCCAATTTAGATGAACAAGATCAACTGGGCGGGGAATTGGAAGACAGGACTGATTTGGAGTTAACTGGATTTGAACCTTTGCTTGGCGACAGCTAGGGAAACGATGGGAATTGGAAAAATGGAAGAGTCTGGGTAGGGGGCAACCCTAAATTAGGCGAGGACTGGGTTCGTATTGTATCTGGTATTCCAGAGATTTCATTTGAGACAATAAGACCAGACCAGCAAGAGGACAAAACGATGGCGTTAATTTTGGAGAAGAAAGAGAAGGATGAAGAACGGCCTGCTTGAGACCAGATATCTGATAAATCTGTACCAATAAAAAAAATTTTGGGCTCAATGGGACGTACTGGCTGTTCAGCGGGATGTCCTCGTCAAACGGTGGGAAAGTGATGATGGAAAATTGGCAAAGTGGTTGATTGCTTTACACCCTGGAAGTTGCGAGAGCGTGTGTTAGAAGAATTGCATGCCGCAAAGACCTAAGGTACGTGAGAGGTACTACTGGGTATGGACGCAGACGTCAGAGCCTTTCTCCGCCGGTGTGTGCTATGTGCTCGCAAAAAGGGCCGCCACGCAAACATCGAGCACTCTTGCAAGAGTACCGCATTGGGGCTCCGATGGAGCGTGTGGCGATAGATGTACCCATGAAGGAAATTCGTATATTCTTGTGGTGGGAGACTACTGGATGAAATGGATGGAGGCGTATGCAATCAAAGACCAGCAGGCTGAAACGGTGGCGGTAAAATTGGTTGATGCGTTTATCTGTAGGTTCGGAAATCCTGGAAATCAACTCCGACCAGGGGAAGCACTTTGAATCAGAAGTATTCAAGGAGATGTGTAGGCTGCTTGGTATTGTGAAGACACGGACTACCCCATATAATCCCAAGTCAGATGGCCTTGTGAGGAGGTACAACCGCACCATAGTGAACGCAGTGTCACACATGATTCAGCCCCACCAGAACCAGAAGGACTGGGATCAATACCTCCCGTACGTAGGTTTTGCCTACAGGGCCAGCGTCCAAGCATCCACTGGGGAAAGCCCCAACATGATGATGTTAGGTCGAGAGGTTGGGCTGCCGATAGATCTAGTTGTGGAGTCAGTACCTGAAGAAGGAGAGTGCAGTACCGATTATGCAAAGGATTTGAGAGAGAAAATTAGAGGCATTCACGAAGGTGCTCGCCACGCGCTAGGATTGAGCGCCAGAAGGCAGAAACGAAACAATGACCGGTTTGCTTATGGGCCAAAGTATGAGTGTGGAAAATGTGTATGGTTGTACAACACACAGAGAAGGGCAAATCTGTCAAGGAAGTTGGCGCTCCCGTAGGATTAACCTTACCTCGTGGTATCAGTTCTGTCCGATGTCACCTATCGAATACAGAAGACCAGCCGTAGTAAACCGAAGGTGGTGCATGCGGACCGCTTGAAGCTCTATGAAGGTCCAGAGTTGGTATCGTGGCAATACAGCATTCCTGAGACTAAAGAGCAGATCTTGACTGAACCTGTGGTGACTGAGAGTAGTCAGCAAGTGGACGATCAGCTGCGAGCAACTAGTAAGGATGTTGGAAGTGGTGACAAGGGTAAGATGACTGTATTGCCAAGTACAGGCGGAACCATGTGGTGAAGACACAAACAAAGGCGAGAGGTCTGACGCAACATAACCTAAACGAGACGAGGAACCTGGGACACCGCAGCAGGATCACACAGTCCATGAAGAGGACACACCTGCAGTCGGTAGCCGAAACCCAAAGCGCCACCGTCGCAGGCCTGCCAGGTATCGATAGAAGATAAGAGAAGTTGAGGGAGACTCATGTAGTGAGCTAAAAGTCCAAAACCGTAAATGTACTCATTGTAGTAGTTGTGGGGAAGTTAAGGCGGTATTTGGGAAATCCGATTGATGTGTGATTTCGGTAGTGATTGAAGCTCTGATTTGGATGCAGGATAATCAGCGCCCAGAAGGCTCCAGCATAATGTGCATTTGGATGGGTGTCGTAACAGTCAAAAGAAGTGGCTGTAACAAAGGAGAGAAGCAAACCAGTTGGGTCTCAGTCAACTGAACTCCTGTTCAACTTGAAATCATGAGCTTCTGCCGAGGTGAAGTCTGTGCCGAGGATAATGGTGACTGGGGTCTGCGCATGTTGGATGCTTGGTGAGACATGGGTGCAAGTAAATTACGAAAAGAGGTTGATGTCTTGAAGTCAATGATGATAATGGACATCCAGACGTCTCCTTAGGCCTTGACTCAGCACCGCCAATGGTTCTTAAACTAGGCAACATTAACTACCAGTGATCGGCTGTGGACAATTCTCCGACGCCGTAAGATGACTATATGACTACAAAGACGCAACGCCGGCGTTTCGACAATTGGGCTTCGACTGAGACACGACGATTTACTGCACCAACCAGTGACTTCCAAAGGATCGTCAAGCTACCAGAACAACGGCTTCCCAGTGCGGTGACGACTTCAGGCGGCGGCGTCAGTAGTTTAGGTTTTGCCTTCAGACTTGTGTTAAAAAATAGTGTGTGTGGCTTGAACAGATAATTTGCCCAACTTAGGTGAGTTGGGGTCGGATACGGAATATATCTAGTTGAGGCCGCAGGCCGAACCGTGTACGGGGTTTCCGAGACTACCTGGTCTGTTCAATTAACTTAGATGTTCTGTTTGGTTATGAATTATTTCAAAAAATATCGCACGTTCGAAATAAATCACGAAAAGAAAGTTATTTGGTATCTTTGGACCTAACACGTTTTCTTAAATACCAAAGGAATGGCACATTTGAATCCTTCAAATCTTATTGAAATCTGGGTATGTCACCCCCCCTTGTGGAAAAAATGAGCGAGTAAAGATTTGGTACCATTAGTATTACGTTTTGTGTAAGGTTCCATTGACTCCACTTTTTAGGTTGTAAAAGTTTCGTCGGAGGAGATGATTAACAATCACTTTGCGCCACTTGTAATAAATGAATAATGCCAACTTTGTTTTCAGTGAACCGGATCCAATTCGAACCGTTTGGTTATTTTGCCACCTGAATTTTTGCAATACAAAAGAGAAGAATTCAGGGCGTCCCATTTCATTACACCTTGAAATGAACGCATTACGTAGAGCTGTCATATTCTTTTGTTCATACCAAACGATAAACAGACAGACCTCTATTAAAAGTATCGGTATATCAACGATTCTTTATATTCCATGCATTAATGCAACGCGCAACAACCTGAAATCAAACAAGGTCCACGATCAATAATGTTTCCGTTAACGTATCTTGAAGCGCCCTAATTCTGATAGGAATGGGCCTGCCATTACGTTTCAGAGTCCGACAAGTCAAAATTCACCTGAGACCCAGTTTGGTGTCGTTTGCCAATAAAAATCATCAGTGTAATTGAAATAAATCCAAATAAGAAATATGTTTTTTCAAGTTGGAACCAATGATCTGGTTAAGGTCCAATGAGAATAACAACTTTGCTTTCGTGATTTTTTTCTGGAGCGATATTTTTTTGAAATAATTAAAACTAAACCGGACATCTAAGTTTAATTGCCCAGACAAAGATATATTCCGTTCGCGATCCCAACTCAACCTAAGGACGAATTTTCAAGCCTGAAAAAGCCGTATTAAAGCTGAAATGCTCAACTTGGTTTCAGCCAGAATAAGATTGCTTTAAAAACCCAATTTCATAACCCTTCTTGCAAGGGGCTTTCATTCCAGATTCAATTGGACTAGATTTACTTATACATTGTACCGTCTGAGACACGCTCTCGATTCCTTTGTTTCGAGACAATCAAAGAAGGGATAAATTGTCATGACATCGAGGCCCGGACCTCTTAATCTGAGGAGGATTAGGCCACCCTAAATATTGTAGTTCGTTTGTTGACCGAAACTTTCAGTACTTATATTTTTATATGATCTGGACAAAGACTCAACATTAACTGGAAGCACATGAAATAATCGTAACCAGCGTAAAAACGATGAAACTATCAGATTTCTAATTATATCTTGTGAATCAAAAATGCTTGAAGGAAATGCATTGCAGCACGTTTTGATATATAGAATCAGTAACTGGAAAAACAGCAACATATGTATATTAGAAATTCCTGATGTGTTGTAAAATGGTGGAGGTTCCAGTCTGATAGTTGAGATTTCCGCCTCTTCCAGCAACTAATGACAACGACTGAAATTTTTGCCAAGTCATAAATTACGTATTCGTATCAGTTTCTTTGCGTTTTGTTGAATGCTTCATTGGTTCACGTTGGAGGTGTTTTGGAAATTTATATTCATGCATTTTCCCTGCATTATTTTTCTTACGTGAGAAAAGGGATCGAGAGTGTTTAGAAACGGGTGCAAATTAAGTTATTTTAGATTTGATATGTTTATATATTCCGTTATTAATCACGTTTTCTCAGTAGGGGCCCCCGCCCTGATCCTCACTTCTCCCGACCTTTCTGCATCATCAACCTAGGTTTTGAGTCCCCCCCCCCCCATTTAGAATAAGAGCTTGTGGTTCCCAATCTCATATCAAGATATTTTGGACTGACTTTCTTTTCACCATTATTTTCACCTATTTCATGCAGTGATTAGTAGGCTACTGGACAGCTTATTTGATGGAAAAAAAACACGATGTTGTTGATATTTAGGCAGCATCTCCAAGAATCGTTGAGCCAGGCTTTAAACTACTTATCAACTGTTTATAAGCCTATACGTTAGTAGATATTCTTTATCCTTTACAAACAACAACCAGTGATATAGAAATTAACACTTTTCTACACTATTGTTGCACCGCGTTTCGACATTTTTAATATCTGTTTTTTACTATCTAACACCTAGCCCGTATTCTCAACCGATGTTTAAAACGCTAATACACTGTTAAAAAATCTCAATTTCAACGCCCGCTAAAATAAACTCATTCTCAAGCATGGTTTATACGCACACCAATACACGTTTACTTTAACGCTGATTTAAATTTTTATGCCGAACATCGTGAAATATGTCTAAAAAATTGGTAACCTTAGACTTGGTCAGGGGTAGTTTAAGGCGTGTTTAACTATCAGGTTGTTCGATCACAAAATCCTGATATTTTATTCACCTCTATGTGATACTCGTGGTCATTTGGAACAAGATTCGCTTCTTCGTGTTTTTTTTTCTTTCTTTTGGGTTCAGAAACGTCAATCATCATATATAATGCCCAATTGTCTTAAAGTGGAGAGAATTATGCTAGCATAAAGTATGCCGTTCAAAATTTCTTTTATACTAGATATAACTTGCATATGGTGGGAATTTTAATTTAGACCTGTAAATTTCCAATTGGGGCAAATAATTACCTTACGCCCGCCGCACATTCGTTATTTATTTTATTATTATTTTATCAGCTATTTTATTTATAAGTTTTTATTTATTTGGTATTTATTTTTAGTATGTTTTATTTATTTTATTTATATTACATAATATAAATATTATTCAGTTGTAGTGTTTAATTATTTAAGCATTTATTAGTATTATATTTAGTATTTATTTAGTATTTTAAAACTTCTTAATTCTTTAGTATTTTCATATAAATTTGGTAGGGTATTTTTTTTTGCATTTTTCGTTATCTATTCGTGCATTAATTCAATCAACCACTCAATCCTTCGTTTCATATTTTATAATGACCCTATTGTCCTCACTCGCATCAGGCACAAATTGTTCCGGCAACCCTCCTCATTGAAAGCAACGTCATAATTGATGTTGGCGTATCGTCTGATGCTCTTACGTTACCAAGCCAGCCAGTGCGCTCACTGCAGGCGCTGCATCATTGAGTCACGTAAAGAAGGACGGAAGTCTTGATTGCCGCGACAGCGAGCCCGTTAAATGTCAATTATTGAGCGGGGCTGTGGTAGTATATTAATCCTCCTTGCCTCTCCTGCTCCTTCCTGTTCCTTTGGTGGCAGTCTTATTCCGTTTGGCCCACCTGATTCAAAAGAGATTTATGACTATGGCTCAATATCTAATGGCTCTCGAATAGATCTGTCAGCTCTAACGCGAGGTAAAGCAGTCCGTGGTCAATGTGGCCCTTTTGAGGGCTATACCTTGCGTACGTCAATGAAATGATGCACTAAAATAGAACTTCATGGTCAATTTGAGGTCTGGCGTGCCCTGTAACCATTGGACTGCAAGAACCCGCCAAAAATGAGGAACTGCTGAACGGGTTAATATGTCCGTCAGGTACTGTTATGACCCAACTTCATCAGGACTGCGAAGAATGATGTCAACGGCACCAAAAGTCTCCTTTGTAATGATTTTCTAAAGGTGGAAGTAAGAACATTTCTTGAATATTTTTGTATTAAATGTGTGCTGATTAGAAGTTTAGATTATAGCAGATGGATAACGGTTTGTATTTCAGTAACAACTGATTGAGGATTTTAGTCGTATGATATAATTTCTAAAATTAATTTTCAATATAAAATGGATTGGTCCCTATTCACAATTTTTGGGTTTTAATTTTAATACTTGTATTTTTTCATTCAAGATAGGAGGGGTACTTATATCAACTTACACAAAGCAAGATTGATCTTGTCAAGGAAGATTGATCTTGTGTAAATCAGACCCTAAAATAAAATTCGCTTGTTGGGCCAAGAAAAAAAGTTTGTCTCAGAAGACCGCGCGCATTTTGTAATAAATTGGTCTTTTAGCGCATTCTTTTAGTTTAGGTTTTTACTCACTTGAAAGACTTTTCCTGAAAATTTTCAGAAAAAAAAATTGGAAAAAGTGGGCAAAAAATGCAATATTTTTTTTTAAATCCCGCATTACGCATTAGCATTTGTATTCTTCACATTTCTTCTGAGACAAACATGTTTTTTGTTTGTTTGTTTGTTTTTTGGCCATTTACGTTAAAAAGTATTTGTTTGAAACACTGGAAAACAACTCTATAAAAGGACGCGCTAAAGTCAAGAAAACACTAAAACAATGTCTTGTGCTTAATTTTCTGTGTTTTTGTTTATTTGGTTTTTTTTTCGGTCTAGTTTGTGTTTTGGTTATATTTTGTACGCGGTATCCATGCAAATTGTAAGATATTGATCAATTTTGGAGCCTAAGAAAACTAGAGAAATGCAGAATAAAAAGAGTAATAAATGTGTTGACAAGTATAAACAAATATTTCACTAATCGTATACCAATACCGGATATGCAAATGACGAGAATACCGGATGATTACGCATTTTCTTTTTCGGGAATAGGCCCTACCTCAGATAAAATACAGTATTGCAGTGAACCGCCGTGCTGTATTAAGATTTTGGCTTTTGGATATGGTCACTACAACACAACATAGGCCCTATACCACATCACATACCATCCTTTTACCAGGGATTCCAATACGTGCAACACATGTTTGTTTTTTAATAAAATAATTCTTTGTTTTTTTTACAAAATCTACTATTCGTTACGTGTGCTACAAGCCGTTTTTGGCGTCTTCCCGTTTTGGTATTTGACTCTTTACCTCAAAAATAGGAAGAAAATGCAAATAATTATTCCATATCACCCCGATTTTCTAGCACGGGAGCAAGTTTCCCCCTCTCACCTGCCACCCCAGTCGGTTCGCCACTAAATGGTAAAATACCCAGATGGGAATGTAACAAAACGGTCTATTCCACGTATATTATTTACACTTTTATGCAACATTTCCTGGTATGCAAACCTAATCATTTAGCCTTCAGCTATATAGATCATATTACTCTCGCTACTGAAAGGCATATTTAATATCAGTGGTTTTTTGTACCATATGTTGACAGAAATTTACCATTTTCAAACTGAAGCTCGTGTTGGCTGTGTGTGTGGTAACAAGTCATCGCTCACATGTTGATAAAAACGAAATAGCAAATAAAAGGGTATATGTGACGCGGATGACGGTGTTAAAGGTGCAACGAGAGATTTTGATGCACACAAATATTGTGTCATAACAGTAAATTCATTTAGATTAGACATTTCTTTTTGTTTTTGGCTACATAAATGTCTTAAAAGAGAGAAAAAAAGGTGATTTTGATTTGCATATTCAATGTAAAACATAGGCTGAATTTCGTATTTGCTCCTATACGAAATTAGAAATTTCACAATTTTTGTACCAAAGAAACATTTCTCAGCTTAATGCTTTCAGATTGGGATGTTTTTGATGGAGAGCTTTATATCAGGGCAAAAATCAGTACTTTCGATTTTTTTAGGGACACCTGATATGAGAAATCTCTCAATGCACCTTTAACAAGGCTAAAGTAGCGCACGCGGAATGCCAGAGCATCTTGTTATAATGGTCGCTAAATTCTCTTTTAAAAAAGGCAAATAAAACTGAAAGAAATTTAATGTAAGCCACTATCAGCATCAGTTTGTTTTTTCCAATCCCAAAGAAAATGCCCATTTTGTGTATAATGGCTAGTGTTAGGTCCTATCAACACCTTATATTACTCTTGTGAAAAACAGACACTATTAAAAGCATTTTAAAGCGGTCTTGAAGATCCTATTTCACTGCTACTAAATAAAATCGGACCCTACTTTTAGAAAACAATGCACAAATTGTCATTAAAAATCTTGCCAAATAAGGCGAGTTAAGCTTAGCCACATTAGGCCTATAGGGGTCTTTACAACAACCATTTCCAATACACCAGTGCAAAAGAATTGATTTTAATAAAATAGGGGCACGGTTTGTTTACAATTTGAAGAAATCACTGATAGTGGCTTTAATTGATAACTATTATAAGTGCTTCGATCTTCTGAGCTTTGATCAGGTCCAATTTTGTCAGCCATGCAGATTAAAAAAATACGGGCCCCAAAAGGCATAATATCATATCAATAATGAGAGGAACGCATCGATTGTCCACCTAAATTTTATTTTTTGGATTGTCCACTTTGTGAATTTCTTGAAATTTTATTTTGTCCGCTTGCTTCGCACGCGCAACTTGTTGACTTCACGTCAGTTGTAATTTGAGAAAGCCATTTGGTTCATCATTGCGTTTGTATTCCCCCCCCCCCCATGAAATAGCTTGTTTCAGAATGAGATCCCTCATTTTGAGCCGTGAAGACGAACAAGATGCCCACTTAAAATGTTCATGAGCATTGACCTATAGGGCGCTTGCACGAGGGTTCAGTAGGTTAACTTGGCCAGACCTGTCCTCCAGAACAACACAAGCGTGCATAGAATACAAAAGCATCACTGTAGAACTACGGAATTTTCAGGTGAACCCGGTGCATGTATGTATTCTTCGCATGCTTTCTTGCTATTCTGGACGGCAAATCAAAAAGTCCATTGAACATATAATTTAGCTCCGTGAAAGGGCCGTATATGCTATGCTAAGCTTCTATGATTACAATGCAATTACCAGGTGTTCATCCAAATGTGAAGAGCCGAGTCGAGGCAAGCAAATCTGTCACAGAAGGGTGATTTTAATAATAACTCTTCTACAAATAATCCCATTCGCAGAGTTTAATTATCTGCGATAAAAAAATATAATTGCGTTATATGCATTATGCCTTAGTGAAAAAAAACTCAATTATATTAATAACTGGTTAGTACTTTTCTTTACGGTGTTTTTATGGTAAAATTACATTCGACAAAATATGCGGGATCTATATGAATTGAGAAAACGGGAGAGATCACTGAAATGGAAGCAATGGGTAACACACTATGGGCACAGCACCACTACTCCACCCCAGAAACTTGAAGGTTTTGCCCTTTTTCCAAAAAAATGGCCAAATAAAATAGTGAAATATTGAACTTTTATTACCGCTAGGTGTGAAAAGGAGTTGATATAGTACTACTGAAAAGTTCTTTTCTTTTTTAGTGATGTAATTATATTTTTTTTATTATTTTGGAACCCCCAATCACTTTAATAATGATTGAATAGTCAATTCAATCTGCCTGGGAGACAACCTGTTATCCTATAGTGGAACATTTTTATTACACTTTGGATCAGACAAGGGAGACAATAAAACTCCTTATTAAAGAATTTGGCCAGCTCTTTTTTTTTTCATTGCTAAATGCAGGTGGGAAAGAATTTCATATTTATAGACTGTTGATATCGTCCAAAAGTAGTAATCGTAAATATTAACATTTAGGTGTATAAGGTCTTGTGGCACAAGTTGTGCACTCATTGTTGGGGTACATAAACGCAACAACATAGCAGGAAAAAAATGAAAATCGGTTGTACCGATTCAAAATGGCAGTCCAAACACCGATTTTTGCAACATGCACCCAATTCCCCCGCCAAAAACTGAAAAACCACTTTCCCGTAGGACTTTTACCATAACATTTGGCTCATAATAGGAGAAAATAAATACAAGTACATTGCTGAAATAAAAATTGTAAACAGTTACTGCAGTACGATTTAAGGGGCAAAACAAATTTTGAATAGCGCCACCAAAATGCTTAATTATGCTAATTAGCATAATAACGCCATGAATTTGAATTTTTTTTCCACCAAAATATCCGCAACTGATATTTATGCAATTACATAAAATTTTGGGCAAAAGTAATTTACCGTTAAAAATGGCGTAGGGCCTACGAAAAACAAACATTGGGTCCACATGGACCCCCCTTTAACAAGTGTTCCCTGAGCTGAGCATTTTCATGAAAAAGGCGCTTATATTTCCGATGTGCTTTCAAATTCTTCTTATCGTGATCACACATTTTTTGACAAATTTTGCATTTTCTCCGCAAATACAACCAGAATGCTGGAAGAGAGAGAGAGAGAGCGGGCGCGTCTGTGCGAGCGGGTGCGTCTGTGCGAGTGCGAACGAGAGCGTGTGCGAGAGAGTACGCGTGTGCTGGCCTGCAGTGTGCGCGCACATGTGTGTGTGTGGTGTATGTGTGTGTGGAGTGTGTGTGTGGTGTGTGGGTGTGGTGGGTGGGTGTGTGTGTCCATGTCCATTACGTCTCCCCAAGTGCAACCCCTAATAGTAAGCCTGATTTATTATTGAAACAGTTCGGCGGTAGCAACAAGCCGTGTCACATTTCTGTCTTAAGTTGCATTACCGTTTTGATTTATCTAATTAGTATGTACGGGAATTGATCACCTTCCGCGTCCACGAGCGGCTTATCAGCGCATGAAAATAGACAATCTGCTCACTTGATTTCTTTATGAGTAGATGTAAGGTTGTGCATAAAGAGAGAGAGATGCGAGCGATTCTGTAATTATAATTTCACATTTTGAACCTAAGGAGTTTGCACATAATTATCAGCAGTTTTATTTTTAATTTTCTTTGGTTTCATAATTATATAGCAAAAGAATATTTCCGAAGTTAAACGCAAATGCAATCATCAGCCACGTAATCGTGCAACAAATGATATCCTTAAATATATAGCAAATAATTAGTTGGTGCAATTTGTCTGTGAAAAACACCACATCGTAATTCCACGCTTAGCAATGCGAAATGTGATCCAATAGTTACCATGACAACCTTAATGCCCAATTCTAGTTGTCTAGGGTCGTAATAGAGAATGAGGTGAAACACACACACACTTGCACTGAATTTAGTTGTCTTAGCAACTTCTTATTCATGGTAAATAATATTTGCAAAAATTTTAGTTTTACCAAACTTTTAGTTGCTTCTGATGACGTTTTGAAGTTATATTTAACCATAGCCATTTTTTTTAAATTTCTACTGTTTACGGACAGAAAAGACAAAATGATTTTAAAATTTCTACCGGAATCACACCACTAAATAACTCCCCATAGACTTGTGTACAAAATGACCTCTCGCCAAACATCGATTTCTCGGCTATAAAGCGACTGGTTACTTCAAAACTGATTTTTTTTTTTTTGGAAGATTAGCACCATACCTCTTCAACAAAAATGAAAAAGTCCTATGATGAAGGCTGATTTTTTTTAGCTACAGAGCATCGAAAGATTTGTATGTTTTCAAAACGTTCACGCCTAGTTGAGTGTTACTAGAAACTAAAATTGTACAGTTTCCCCAAACCCTCAGAAATTATACAAAAATGGCACAGACAAAATCTTTACCACCCAAATGGTTTGTTACTAGTCCACACATTATGATTAATTTCAAATTTCATTTAAAGACACAACTCATCAACATTTTGTGACTCTTCATTTAGGCAAGGGCCATCCATATTCCGGACGCCAACACTGTCTCGGCACTGACGTCGTCTGCTACACCTAGTTATTTAGTGGTGTGATTCCTACCCATTGAGCTAGGTTATATTTACGTCATTCCTACCACAGTAGATTAAATCTGCACTTGTTGAGTATCAACCTTTTCACATAAATCGGGGAATGATGTTAGAGATCACGAAATGCCCCTTTAATGGAATAAGAGAAATCCAACATTTCCTACTTTTGGTTAAATTGTGCAAGATGTTTCCAATGAAAGTGAATCACTGTAACCTTAATTTTCTTCATCTGCCAGGTTGTCTAAGTAACAACATATACACTTAGAAAGTCCAAATAGAATATCTATTTTGATTGGTTACTCGGAGGTTATATCATGCTATATCATGTAATGAACCAATCAGAGATAATATAAGAAAGGTGGTACACTGTAAATTTTTCAGAACGCCTAAAATGTAACACCTTTTGAACACATGACACGTGTTCATATTACGTTTTCTGTGATAAATACTTCCAGTTCCTTAAAATATGTGAAAAATATTAACAAAACTAATTTAATGATTGCAATCGAAATATATTCTATTTTTTGCTGCCTCAGAGTAAAAATAAAGTTTATTGCCATCAAAGTCCATTTTTGGCATTGTTGATGTACTAGAAATATAGTAAGACCCCTGTAAGTGGCTTTTTGTATAATAGTATACGCCGTATATTCGTCAAAAAATGTGATTTTTGTATGCATTGTTTACTAATAAAAGTGGCAGGATCCGACTTTTTTCAGGTCTAGAAACAGTCGTAAATGACGTCCTTATAAGACATGTTTAAAAATGCTTTAGTTAGTGTGTTTTTCATAAAGAACAGTACTAAGGTGCTGATATGACCTAACACTAGCAATTTATTGACACACTTTTGTTCCAAGTGTTAACATATTTGGGACAGTCTGTACAAAAATCTCTAAGTATTTATGTATTTATTTATTTATTTTGAAACACATTCTTGTTCAAAGTGTTAGCATTTTGGGACAGTCTGTACTAAATTCTCTATCTTTTACAAATGGGGGTTACTGCTGTCAATAGGGTCATCAACCCCTTATTTATTCGTTATAGATCATGCTTCAGCTGTTGTATTCATACTAAATGACATAATAAAATGTTTTGTTTCAATATTCACATTTGCAGTAGTATTAACAATTAAACAATTCCTGAAGCCAGTAAAATCAAAATGTATTCAAAGAGATAACATTTTAATACAAAATGATACTGTAATTATTTTGTTATGGCTAATTTAGTAGACTAATAAAAGGTAAAATACTAAACGTATAGCCATTTTCGGCCAATCTGCATTTGATTCAATGGAAGGTAGATCATGTATTCAACAACTATATTTTAATTATAATTGCGCCTTAAAAAGATTATCAGTGATCCATCCGAAAATTTTTGAAATTTTCAGAAATATCTTAAGGTGACGGATAAATCTGTAGAATTATTATAAGTTACTTTTATCAACTGAAGAATTGACAGAAAAGGATTTAAGAAAACGACGGTGTTCAAAGATATGAATCTCCATTCATACGTGTTGTAGTAAGGGTCCGTACGGAGAGTAATTACTAAAATATCCGATTTTGTCCTTTAGGTCGCTTTTGGTCTATCATTTGCAGGTATGTTAGTACACCTGTACTTGTTACAGACATGCAAAATTCTGTTTTTTGATGGTGTTTTTTTTAAGATTTTCTGATTTAGCAAATCACTGGTAGTCCTTTTAACGGGTGTTCCAGATATTTGCAAAAAACTGGTTAATAATAAAGCGAATTTTCTTAATTTCAATTGCAAAGTGTTATTCCATTTCCTTAGTATAATCTTGGTCTATACGATTCATAAAGTAACCATTACATTCTAATAAGAAATGCTTACTACAGACCTAATTAGCTAACCATGCGTTTTAGTGAGGTACATGCGATATTACCAAGTCTGAGCAGTAAATACCGGGCATGTTATGATTTGTCACTTAGCGTCCTCTCTTTCCTCTGCATATCGGGAACATCATATAGGTTACAAAAATTGGTAACTTTTGCTCTGATCAGATAAATCTTCTATGTTTTTGAGTGCGTTTCATTGAAAGAATGGAGAGCCAAGGGAAAATACAAACATTTGTTGAATATATACCTTGTGAATATTAATTCGTATACATATACCATAATTCTCTGTTCAGGTTTGGGAATATTCTCCAGATAAACTTCTTTGAATTTTGTGAAATATATCTTTCACTTTTTATTTGATTCTGTGTATACTCTTGATAGAAGTTTGCAAGTAAAAATAGCACCTTTATTCTGTCTCCTCGGAGTTCAAAAATCGGACGGCCTCAC
>JAMKCH010082796.1:0-98158 GCA_023653785.1 Ophioderma brevispina
TCCATCCCAGAATGAAGGGTTGGCCAAGAGAGCATTCAGTGCAGCGGAATCGTTCATTACCAATCGTGATAACTTGTCCATCTGGTAATTCATAGGTCTTTTCTATGGACGAGCTCTTGCGGCTGTTTCCATTTCTTGGTCGAAGTCCAAAGCAAGCGTAGCAGAGTTTTTTTTTCCCTTTATTCTCGGACAATTTCCCTCTCGCCTGGATGAACAAGGAGGAAAATTTTTACGTTAGCTATTAGAACTTGAAGGACCAGCACTCGCGGATCTAGGAGGGGGGCGGGCGGCGCGCACTCCCGTAATTCTGCAAGATCAGCCCATTTTAGACAAGTTTTTAAGCCTTCTGCCCCCCCCCCCCCCGGTATGTTGACATTTTTCATCCTGGATCCGCCCCTGATCAGGTAATACTCAATCAACCTGGGGCACAGCTGAAAGATTTAGAGACTGTTATGTGATATAAATTTTGCTAAATTTATCACCCATAGCCTGCTAATTGATAATTCCAATCATCGATTGATTCGTAGTTTCCAAAGCATATTTTTAATGAGTTTGTATGTCTAAATATTTGTTTGAGACCTACCACCCTAGCTACAATACGGTCCATTTACCCGGTAAAACGGGCAATAACACATTTTGTTTTGCTTTATTGAACGTCAACTTGGTCTTTCTGATATTAATAAGAGACGATGTCAAAAAGGGGTTCATTCAAAATTTGTAGTTGTAATTAATTAAGTTTATGTAATGTAAGAACTTAAAATTCATGATACCAAAATCTCTATAGCCTATAGGTTCGTCCTGCGATTATGAAAAGAACGCAAAATTCTATAACATGGAGCTCGGCTATAAAACCAATATGACCAATAGCTTCAACATCTCGATCTTATTTTTAGTATCCCATTCAAATCTCTTAATACATTTTCTGTAATATTTTTAAATACAGTTGAATTGAATTTCGCTTCGTCATAGATTTTTGCTATAATCATGCATATAAGGCCCTCCCTTCTAAATCTATTTTAAAAACAGTCTAAACAAACAGATTAAACTTAAAGAGATCTTTATGATACGTTTCTTCAAAAGTGTTCCGAGGGAGACCCGTTTTGGTCATATAACGACCATTTTTAGTAGAAGATTTTTTAGAGTTGAGTCTTTGCTTGTTTAGAGCCATTGAGGGTTATCTTTCAATTGTAAGTTGCTGTAGGCAAATTGTCCCTTTGAAAACCCAAATGGTTCTTAAACTTGAAAATCTACAGATGAATTGACATGTGACGTCACGTCGGGGCAACGACAAATCACTCTTTTAAAAATTTGCGCTCAATCAGTATGCTCAAATATGATAGTCTATTGTTGATGTAGCGTATGGTCCAATTCTGCTTCGCACCTCTAACATGTCAATAGACCAGATGCTAGCTTGTGTTTGTAACTGAACAGTGTGGATACTCATCGATATGTTATTTATAGAACCATATTCGGAAAACTTTTTCCATAATATTGGATACTCACATGTTTGGTTATTTGAAATTATAACCTCTCGCATTAAAAAATTCTCATCATGTAATCGGTCATCACGCCCGGCAAGAGCCATTCGGCTGACTGGGCATGCGGACAGGCGTGAGCCTTCGTAGATGGAACATGTGAGTGCCACCGGTCCCCCGAGTCAAAGACGATACCAGTTGTTCTTCCGGAGGAATACAGCGAGAGCACTGCTTGGATGTTGACGTACATGGCTGGGGTGTTGAATGTCTCGAACATATCTTATACAGATGTGAAGAATACAGGATGCAATCATAATATTTTGAAGAACTAATACATCCGTTTTTAGATATCACAGTTTCGAAATCTTCATTGGGCCGCATTGAACCCCTTTTTTTTCAAACTGTATGCTCACCGAAAGAGTCCATTTTTGTTTTACTGTCCTAATGAACCCCGGTGTGAATAAACTCTTTTCAAAACTATTATTGGAAAAATTGTGTCCTTAAACAGTCGATTGCAGATCCGTCGACACTTTTTTTTTAATTGGAACAGATTGTGGTGCCGCGTGCATGGGTGATGTTACAACATTCTCAGCATTGAAATATTTAAGAATACTACATTCTGATTGTCGACGGATCTGCACTCGACCATGCCGCCTCATATCTCTCGTCGATTGACCCCTTTCCTCCGAATCACACAATTATTTTTTTTTTTTTTTTTTTTCCAAAATTTTTCCGCATTATTATTTGGCCACTACTATTGTGTGGCTCTGGCACTTTGAAAATAGTGCGCCTTTCAAGACGTTTCAAAAATTTCCTATTTTTGCATGGTTATATTAGCCTTTGTATACATTAGCCCTCACCAAAATTATTAACCCCAACAGAACGATTTTTCGCCGGCGACATTATTCAGCAAACGACGCGGAATGGCATATAACGCAAGAAAACACACAACCATAGTGATTCTCACGGCATGCGCCTTGTTTGACCGCTCTGTGACCTTTGTGGTTTTTAATATCAATGGAGAACGAGTGTATGATATTCAAGTAAATTGTGATTAAAGTTTCGGGGCAAACTAAAAATAGCCTACAAATTACCTTGAATGTCTTTAAGCCCCTTAATTTGCTTAAAGTCTCACTGACATGATTGCCCCTTATTTTTTGCAGGGTGTGATTCTTCAGGATTTCTCCCGATTTCAGGAATTTGTATTTCAAATTTCTACAACTTATTTAATTTCAGCCTGAAAAAAATTTTAAGCATTTTTAAGGTTCATTTTACGCTGTTTTTTCAGGATTTTTTACCTAATTCAGGATTTTTCCTCCCAAAATCAATCACACCCTGCTGTGGCTTTGCACTTGAAAGATCCCTTTCTGATGTACAATCCACAATACAAAACAATCTTCTTTACAACATTGTTTAGATATATTAAAAGGGCGCCACTGCTTAATATAATTAACCTTGGCTGGGTCACTTGTATACGCTATACTAAAGCCCAAAAGGCTTGGCCCTCGGCCAATTCTCAAATTACATTTCATCTCATTTTGCTCATAATAATTTCGTAGTACACTTAGTACATTGGTGTTGCAATAGATCAAAGTCCATAATTAGCGAAAATTGTCAGTGGTGTATTTCTGACATCGTGTCTTCAGTGCTTTGACAGTCTTAATACGCACAAAGCAAAACCACAATTCTTCAAATATTTCCCATCCATGACACCGTTCCATTAAATTCTCTTTCCGATATTCCCTATTTCCCATTCACTTAACACGAGCTATCGGAACCTCGTTTCACAGCGCATTGTTCTCTTTCGGGTTTACCCTGAGTGTACATGCAGAACCCCGTGCATGTAATTGGTTGGAATAGATCCCACACGACGAGCATTATGCATGGTGGTGACGTTGTTAATAGAACGTCTGTGTCCTCGCCTTTGTTGGTGGGTGTTTGGTGATTCTTTGGACGTGTTATCGGCAATGGAGGAGCGGTGCCCGGCGCAAACCTAGACTTCTTTTAAATATTGTTGAGTGTCCGGTAAAAGTTCGTTCTGTATCTCCCCGCCGAAAGACCCCGTAATATGCCAATAGTTTGAATTGTGCTGGCACACCCTCCCCCCCTCCCCCGTCAACTTCTAGAGTTTAGTTCCCCCATCCCATACAAAAGTAACATCTTACCTGTGTCCATCTTTCCTATTTGCCTTGGGTTGAGTGGTGCCTCAGTCAGCAATACTGGGTGTTCCTCAGGGGCGACACGTAGCTCATTGTAGAATGTGTGATGCCAGATCTTCTCCATGTCATCCAGTTGGTGACAATGCCGTGCTCGATTGGGTACTTGAGTGTCAGGATACCCCTTTTACTCTGCGCTTCATCGCCCATGTATGTGTCTTTGTTGCCCTGCCTACATAAAACAGTTCGTGTGTATTACAAAAATAGCGAAAAAGGGTTTAGGGGCCCACACCCAATTCCTATATGAGTCCAAACTATATAGTCAATTATTTATACCACAACTGTTTAAGAATTTGGATGACTATCATATTATAATTAAGGATATGACGTGAATATTACAGAATTGAAATCATGCATTTTTATGGGAATTTGTTGTTCAATGTTTTGGAATACTCGTCCATAGGATTGGTGTTGATGATTTAGCCATGTTTTATAGAAGGTGGACTTAAGTAAATCGTTAATTGAATATTTCCAACCGTTTTTTTGCAAAATTGGTTTTAATTATAGTTTTATAAGCCAAACTGCATAGACAAGACATACTGGCGATTGATACAAATAAAAATATTGGAAATAGGATTGGAAAATAGCCAATTAATGAACAAGTTGCAACTATCCCAATTTAAAACACAAAGTATAGTAAATATAATAGTGTGATACATGTGTCGTACGATTAACATGACTTCGGGAACTAATGCAAGTCCCCCGAAAATTGATCAATCGAGGCGATAGCTGTCACACAGGAATGGAAGTACGCGTGTGTTTTGTTGCTTTGGTTTAGCCAGATTAATACGTACCATTTATTTCATTCCAATCCAATTAAAGATATGATCACAAAAATGAAAGTGTAACTTAAAAGTCCAATTTGCATTTATTACGTGTACTATTATCCTTTTTAACTTGAAAAACATACGTCGAAGTGCTTTTAAAACAAATGCTTATAATATATAAAAATACGCATTACTCTTGTTTTGTTTTATAAAATATTTTAATACCTGTATGAAAACAATATCTGTACCTCATTATGATTATGATAAAGTATTTCGGGGGTAGGTAAGTTTTTTAAAATATTTGTAATTCATCATTTTCAAATATCAGATTAGATTTGCATTTATAACAATATCTTTTGCTCTACCGTGTGTCCCATAAAATGAAGACAAAAACGCAAAAATATTGAAAATTTTTAATTATATTCAAGTATTTTAAAAGTTATCTGATCTGCTGGGGGACAAATGAGAACAATCACTTGGATTTTGAGCTTGCTTGTGAAAATGAGAACAATCACTTTGGACTTGTGAGCTTGCTTGGGGAAAAGAGGAACAATCCACTTGGGAACTTTTGAGGCTTGCTGGAAAATGAGAACATCCACTGTGGAACTTTGAGCGGCTTGTGAAACTGAGGACACAATCACTTTGGAACTTTTGAGCTTGCTTGGGGAAATGAGAACAATCATTGGGAACTTTGAGCTTGCTTGGGTAAATGAGAACAACAGCTTTGGAAACTATTTGAGCCTGCTTGGAAAAATCCATGAGAAACAATCACTTTGGAACTTTTGAGCTTGCTTTGGAACAAAATGAGACAATCACTTTGGAAATGTATGCGATAAGTTGCAAGCATGTTGTTGAAACCATTGTATGATTTTGGATGGAAAACCGCAACCTTCGAAAGCACTTGGAACACTATCCTTTAACGTTACCTCCTCCTTCCCCTTACTTCTATCAAAGCAATACGAGGAACCTGAGCGCCATTTCATTACACTGAACCTCACCATACACCAAAGGAGGGGCTGGTTTTCACTAGGCCAATTGTTCACAAGATTGTCTGCAAGGACTGCAGACATCCATAGCATCCAAATAACAGGTTTCATTGGGCTAACGCCATAATCGTTTTAGTTTGGGGGATTTTAGTAAAACTAATAATGTAACCAAAGAATATCGAACTGGAATTACCTTTATGCTAAACCAATTAATTTCTCGGACATATTCATCATACATACCGTGACAACACATCCAGAACCAGACCCCGCCCCTTCCTGTCGACTTGGGACACTGACAAGTGTAGATATATGCATGCTCATCAAGAATTAGTTGAATATCCAAACAACAAGAGTTAAATATAATAAAAAACATAAGTCCAAACAACAAGTCACAATATAACTAAGAATTTCGCGGTTCTCGGCTTTTCGCGCCACTATATTCAAATAATAGGCCTTATAACGGTGGCCGCGGCAGATATAAAACTCAACATTAGTGAACACACACAATATACACACACAAACACGAACAAGGAATGCAACTGGTCCTGCAACTGCTGGCGGCCCACAAAAAAAAATAAAAACGTTAACCCAACCCGTTAGTTTTATTTCAAACAGGTTTGTGTTTTTGGACCAAAAAATACAGGTCACAAACAATGATTGTTCTCTATGGTTTCAAGAGCTTGGGCTCATAAAGCACTAATGTATACACATAAATTCATTTGGACAAGGGTTAATCCCATAAATCAGTAAAACCAATGTCTGACGGCCTCACTTGAATCTGGATCTCAAAAAGCTTAGCATCAGAGATCATCTGAACTTGTCACAAAGTAGATAAACTGAATACCTTAAAGGGGGAGGACCCAATTTAAGTATATAAAGTTTTCATCTTGAAAAAATGGCATTCACCCCAAAACCCCTCGTAAATTTTTGCCGATATTTAAACTTGTTTTGATGTCAGTGAGAGATAGAAACGTGATTTTGTAATCCCCATAGAGTATTCTGTAAAATTGATATTTGTCGCCACCAAAAAGTGGCAATTTTCGCTCATAACATTAAATTAAAAAATCCCTCAGTCCTAAGATTCACAGGGTAAATGGAATACAGATACCAAAATTTTGACAAATTTCCAGTAAATCTGGTTATGGGGACGAGGCTATTAGGCGAAGGGACCATGGCCATTTAAATGAAAATTAAGAAGAAAATTTTTGTTTTCGGGACATCTATCGGCTCTTCGATTTTGTCTCCATTTTTTGGTGGGGCCGAGACACGCATATTTGGATTTGAATGAAATACTGGTAAAGTAAAAGCTAATTTGACTTAAATATACACCGAAACGGTCATACGGTACGAGTGTTAACATTTTTACAGCATGTTTGGGAATCCTATACACAGGGGCGGATCCAGGATTTGAAAAACACTTCCAAAATTACCGGGGCTGAAGGCCTGTAACTGGTCAAAATAGCTCAAATGGGCTGAATTTGCAAGAATTTGCCCCCTCCGCCCCCGCCCCCACCTGGATCCGCGCCTTATCCATTTTATTCACAGATATCAGTTGCTAACATGACAGGAAAAAATTTGCAAAAATCGAGTGAGCGCTATCAGGAGGCTTGCGCATTTTTAGTATTCCACTTTAGGTCATATCGAGTCAACTTCCTCAGTGTATCTGTAGTCAAATCATTATGATTTTTAAGTAATGGTTCACTGTACATCTCTATTTTCACAACCATAACCAAATTCAATTTTGAAACTTGTTCGCATACAAAATCGTTGGAGTATCAATTTTGACAGCGTCAACTTGGACATGTTGGAGTCAGCAAAAATGGCCCATTTTCCTTTCGCGTGCAACCAACTAATTTTTTAATGGTCGCTATGGAAAAGGCTGAAATAGATTGGGTTGTTAAGTAAGGTACATTGTTTGTTGACTTTCCGCGTTGTTGGACATACAAAATAAACTTCCACAAGTTTTAAGAAGTTACCACCTTCGTATCTTGGTCTCCGACAGCGATGGAAACAGAGCCTGGTGGTGCATCGCTCCAGACGAAACCAGCTTCACATGCCGGAACCAGTGTCAGATACCAAAGCGAAAAACGTGCTTCCATTGTGTATTATAGTTCGGTATGATACTACTCTTCAAATGCAGTCTGAAAAAATAAATGTTACCTTTCGTTAATCGTTATATTCTATATCTTGATTTCCACTTTTCCTTAGTATAATAAATCTGCTTCACAATGTATTTTGTTTAATTTTTGATTTTTTAGATTTTTTGTGTGTGTGCTTCTCTCTCTCTCTCTCTTAACCTCTCTCTCTCTCCCTGTCTCTCTCGTGGCTCTCTCTCTCTCTCTCTTACCTCATCCATTAGATTTTTGGTTACCTCTCTACGGCCCTGTTGACCAATTTGGAAAAGTGCAAAATTTGGAATTATGTGTTTTTGGTTTGGAGTTGTCTATCGTTTCAGTAACCAAAAACAACAATGAGAGATGTAGCTATTATATGTTATTTTGATATGGCGCCTAAAAAATTACGTTTTCTGGCTTAATTGTGAAAAAGAGTACCATATGTGTATAAAGAAACCTACTCTCTCCCAATGAACGTAAATTTTTAATTCTATCTTCAGATTAATCATGTAAAATCAGGAAAAATGTCTATATGCACCCTAAGCATTTCAACCCTCCTTGTGTCAGGCTAAAATACATCAGTTGAGGATGTATGAATTTTTTTTTTCACAATGTGGGGATATTTTTTCATAGTATACAATTGGAAATGATAAAAGACGGTAGTGTAATCATTTTAATTGAAATAATTCAGGATTTTTCTCGTTAAAAAACCATTTTTTTTGGTACCTATGAGAGGGTGAAATATAGCACAATTTAGGTGTTTTTTGTTTACTCTCAACCTGAATAAAGTTATGTGTTTTTGGTATCTCGTACATACTGATATATATGTTTTACACTGTTTTCTCCCATTTTCGAAAACTAAAAAGAAGTATTTTTTTATTGTAAAACTGTAATGCATATTTAATATTTTAATAAATTATTATTATTTAAACCCGTTTTGAAACTGGTGGCCTAATATAATTTTTTTAAACCTTGAAAATTGTGTTTTTATGGTTACTATTTGCTATCTGAGAGACTTTTCTCTACCCATGGTTTCTATCACAAATAGTTTTCTAACATTTTGAAATATTGCTTTATTATTTTATGTTTTAGTTCCATTAATATTTCCAAAAACGCAAAATATTTCCAAAAAGAACGCCCATTATACCATTTTCAGACTTTGGAAAATTAACATGGGTATCATAATACATATTGAGGGCGTCGTTTTAAAGGGCATCTAGCACATGGAAGACAACCCTCAAACAGGTCACTGAAAGTATCGGAGTAAACCCATGGTAAAATTGGTTATTATTTTAATTAAATTCCTCAACCTAATTTGAAAGATAACAGTCTGTGGCCGCAACAATGTATAATATTTATTGTTTTTTTTTTTGGGAATTTTGGTAATTCTCTCTTATGATTCATGTTTACACTCGTAGTGATATGAATATTCATATTTTATTAAACCACTGACATGACACGAAATGATTTTGAATTTATCATTAGATATCTAGATATACCGGCAGTACCAGGGATATATAAATCGGGATAAGGACACTCGATCACGAAGTGGATGCATACTGCCACTGATCTGCAATGAAATCCGTTGAGCTTATGGACACCGGTCGTACGTGGGGCTGTTCCGCTACGCATTCCCGATTACGTCATACTGAATAAATAATTAGGTACTTATCGTACATGGCGGCGCTATTACTATGGCAATAATAAATCCTGAAAAGAAAGCTAAAAATTTAATTTTTTTAACATGTTGAAGTAATTTTTTTTCTAAATGTTTAAAGAAGGCCATCAAAATTAGGGTTGGGATTTATTCCGTTTATGTAAAATTATACGATATAGGCCTATAATATGCATTTACACTCTCTTGTTAAGGTGGTATTAGATAATTTCAACCGGCCGAGATTAAACATTTTTGGCTTTTCTTTTCAAGAGTCTCTCACTGCATACTATGTCTGCGAATCGTCATGGGTAATTTGTACACAGTGGTTCACCCACCCGCCTGGCAGTACACGGTCTTTCAACTCAAGTTCGTAAAGGTAAAGTTTAGATAAAGACCAGAGTTAATCTCACTGACTTCGTTCAGTGTAATTAGTTGAAAAATAGCCACGCACTGGCATTTTTCCCAAAATTCAATTTCAGTGCCGCTGCAGCCGCAGGCAACTGTAAGTCTGAAACTGAAGTTCATCAGTTGTTATCATGCCTCCGTCATGTCGTCGGCCGTCATGACTAGAAAAAAAAGTTTTGGCCTAATAAAATCAACCGTGCCTGTGTAGACCGTAGAATATAAAGGCTTCCGTAGTGTAGAGAGATTTGGCGGGGGTTAAGCGTACACGTAACGTGCATGACTCATGGAGTGGTGGGACGTCATGGCATCGGATATCGCGTAACGCGCGACAACTCGCGTGCCTTGTCGTGCGTGTGCATAGTATTGTCACTGTCATGACTGTGTGACGGTCCTCCTTCCGGGTTGACAAAATAAATAAAACAGAAGACAGTCACGATACTGATAGTAATAGTACTCATGCATTCATATTCTTAGAATACGTTAGTTAGACTAATTCTATGACAAACTTTATAAATAGTTTCAATGTAGTTTATAGTAATGTACATTAAAACAACTTGCATTGTCAGTGTCATGAGTCATGAACTCAGGCTGTAATTTGGGCCGGGAGCGGCGGAAGGTTATACTGGTTGGATGGTCCATGCCGTACTCATTCAGACTAGAGACTTCCCGTCGAACGCAGGTACTCCTTCAAAAGTAATCAAACTGCACTGTCTGATTATCATGTTTGTGTACTTAACTTCTCACTGCACTGTAAATTATCAAACTTAAAGGCTGACTCAGAGATTTCGAAATATATATTTTTGTGTAGTAATTAAAAATAACTACTCACCTAAATTGCTCAATTCCAAAGTTAGAGATGAATCAGATTTTTCGTTTTCATGCAGTACACATTTATGACTGTATAGTATAACACTGCCATAGGATACCGTGTATAACAAAATTTCCGGATCCGGAATTTTTAAACAAAGTTGTGATTTTCTAGATGAAGGACTTCGATTTGAGCTTAGTTATTTCCTGGTTATTTCACAGTGATTATTATATGGACAAGCATTATCAATATTATGTACTATATGCAAAAAACACAATTTTTTTGAAAATTGAGGGCGCCCTCCCCGGGAAATCTCTGAGTCAGCCTTTAATTCTGAAAACTGAGTTGTATGCTGTGCAGTGAGATGAGAGATGAGACCTCTTGTAGCTAGTAGTAAAGTAATAAAATCATCATGAGCATGATGATGTTAAGTAGGCATGAAAAACAACATTCATGCATTGCATGTAGTTCCAATTGTAACTTATGGCATCATCTTTTAAAATTTGGACATAATCTTTGGTGCCAATGTGATCAATGTGCACTATTTTAAATTATCGTATAGGGCTTATTGAGGTAAAACCAGCCAATGTTTGAGTGCGTACATTTGTATCATTTTGTACGTGAACACAGATACTGTGAATTGAGCTTCTGAAGGGATACAATCATTGCGTGAGCGCATAAATACGGGAACTTTTACGCGTAAAGAAAACCCTGGGTCACACCGTTTTACCTGTTGGTCACCTTGAAGGCAACTTCAGAGTTCACTATTAAAGGTAGGTACTGCATGTGAAACACATCATTTCATAGTTGGTAACCCACGCTTTAGAGTGGGTTAATGGATTTCATTGGTATAAAGGGTGTTTTTGTAAAAAGGGTGGGTCCAAAAATAAAAAGGGTGGGTTTTGATGGTTGATAAATACAATGCCTATCTGTGGAGTTATGTTTGCCATGATGTGGAAAAAATCAAAACATCCATACATTGCCATGAAGTTACAAAATGTTGGTTGTAACTGTTTTGTGTAGACATGTTAATACCTGGGTAGAATGACTTTCAAAACCAATGGTTACACTAAAGACTCTGGATGTAGTTCAGAACCCACTGCACACATGTCACAGTCCATAAAGTAAAAGTGTGGGTTATTGAGTTCAGTATAAAGGGTGTTTTCATAAAAAGGGTGGGTTGAAAATAAAAAGGGTGGGTTAAAAACACCACTGCCAACTAAAGTTGTGTACTGACAGTGTACATCGCCAGTTCTGAGCTGTAGGTGGGGTGTTGAAATCGAACAAGCGTGTACCTATGAAGGTAGACCCATGAGTAGCCATGAATTAGCAGAATTTGTGCTACCGGCCTGTTTCATAGGAAGGTGCAACTTTTGTCAACCAGGGGGGTAATTTTTTCAAACACAGTATCAAGCTTTTGTTTTTGTCTTCCTGTATGTAAGAGTATATAGAATTTAAGAAAAAATAGGTCCTGGAGCTTAATCTTTTCTCCTTTATTGCTATTTTTTATCACAAAGTTTGAATATTGAGCAATTTGGGTGAAAAATACAATAATTTTAATGGCAATTTATTTTAACTACCAAAAGAAATTAGGCTTGACCTAATCAATTATTTAACATATGCATTTTTGACAGCTCTGGCTGAAATATGAACATTTAAGCTTAAATTTTGGCCATTTTATAACATTTTGTACCTCAGTACCTCTACATGTATTTTGGCCCCAAACCAGGTTTTTGACATAGAAAAGTTGTTTATAACAAAACAATAGTAGAGTAGAGAAATTGTCCATAGATTAATTACCTCTAGTTTGTATAAAATGTGTGTGAAATGCCAGCAGATCTCACTCAATAAATTGGCAGATAATAAAACTTTATGTGTTTGTTTGTGCTGGACGTGACATGTTAATGGAATTTGAACCTAAAATCCTATTTTTTGGCCACTTACTAAAAACACAAAACTAATTTTATGCTTTTACAAGGAAGTATTATGACTACCTCACATTAAAAATGCTTTGTTCAACCCTAACCACTTTCAAATGTTCAAAAGCTGTTAGTTTTGCTGCTTGCTGTTTACTGCTTGTACCCTGGACGTGGACAATTAACTTTTTCATTCACAAGCCCATCAAAACTTTAACATACTTATAAGACAGAAGTTGCAGACTTATTATTTATGCAAGATGTTTTACAACTAAGTGGCTTGACGTGACAAACCTACGTCATGTCCAGCCATGTGAACGGAAAACTATCATTGGTAAAGCAAAGACTCATTAGAATAGTTGTCAAAAATATTACCGGTATAATTTGATAGTAAAAGTACAGAGCAGACCTTCTGCCATAAATGTTGGGACGCGTAACAAATTTGTGAACGGAAAAAATGTAGCACAGGATATTTAATTAAGTGTAACTAGGTAAGTTTTATAACCGACATCTAATTTTTTGTATAATATCTGGAAGGGTCCATTAAAGTCCATGGCTCAGGACTAAATATTTTTTTATACTTTGAATGTTATGACCTACAGTTAGCGGTCATAAGGTCATAGAAAAATACAATTTAAGACTGTTTGAATTAAATTGAAATTTGTCATTGGATGAATGCTTATGTAAAACCAACCTGTTTATTTCTTATCAGTGGGCGTTGGTTCTTCTTCCCAGGTCAAAATCCAGTTGAATCCCAGTTAAAAGTGGTTCCATTACGTGACGGAACCAACCTGGTTTCAACTGTTTTAATGGTCTTAACTGAGTTCAAATGGTCAGTTAAAACATAGTGAAAAGTGTTCAATTTTCCATCTGAATCAAACTGATTCAATGGATTAAACTGAGATCAACTGGATTTCAAATGGGTTCCAGTTGACACCAGTCAGTTGGGATCAACTGGAAATTTGACTGGGTTGTTGTGCAAGAATTGATTGGCTAGGTCAAAGATCAGCCATCCATTAATGGGTTGATAGATGGATAGTGCGTTGCAGCAATTAAGCGGTGTAGTCGAAATGACACAGAAAGCGGCGCGGCTTATACGGCATCGGTGCATTTCGCGTTAGTACGCAAAATGCAATTTACACAGCGTGACGATCAACGCGCGATGAACTTGGTTCCTTGGATTGAAACATTTGTTTTAAGAGGGGTTGCAATTATTAAATGATAAAAAAAAATGTTAAATATTTTAACAAAATAAATTATGTCGATAAAAAGCCCACAAAAATTACACAATCTAAATTAAGAATGAGAATAAAAGATGAGATTTTTGTTTGTCCATCTTAGATGTGTCGTAATGGATGGGCATTCAATATTTCATCGTGGTGGATGCCCATCCATTTATGACAACCATCTAAAGATGGCCAAACAAAAATCTCATCGTGTTATCTCTAATTACTGAATGCGAGCTACAGCACAGTGGTGCTCTTGTTTTTGGTGGAATTCAGGGGACATTGTTTTGATTTGCAAATTCATGAAGTGTCACAACTGTATTATATGAATTATGTTTACTTAAGTTATGGTTCTTTTTTTCAAACAGCAGTTGAAATTATGGATGCATGGGAGGTGGAGAAAATCATGAGGAAAGGTTGTGAATGTGAGTATAAACATACTAGGCCTGTTGATCTTACTTTTGGGAAGTACCAAGTTGCATAATAAGCCAGTTCTTAGATTTCTCCTCCATTGGCTCTATAAGACAAAAGAAATTTTATGGGAGGACGTACAGATTTTTCAACACATTAATAATAATTATTAGCATATCTATTCCTCAAACAGGACCAGTTTGAAAATAACGCACTTGATTGGTTAGCTAATGGACCATAAATGTGAATAATGTCCGACAAATACGTTACGAATCGCAATGCAGTGTGGTGCCTTCAAATAATGCGTAAGCCACTCTCCGCGAAGCATTTTCAGCATAACGCCGCGGTCATTTACACTGGAATGCACTTCGAGCGCACCAGTATTAATCATAAACAACAATTAAGTTTGGTTGAAAGGTTTAATTTACTGATTTAAATTTTGTTATTTTGTGGTAGTAGAATAGAAACAAGGATTTGCAGTATCATTATGTGTTTGTTGTAATGTTCATCACGGAAAAACTTTAAAATAATTGCGCCTCGCCATTATTTGAAAGGTTTTCCGACCTCAGATACATTATTCTCCCATAAATAATACCTGCATCACCCTTTATTTGTTAATTGCTTTTCAGGTTGTCTGACAGAATCACATTTTTTTTTTAATCTAATCAGCAAGCTTTATTAAAAGAGCATATTATATGTATGCAAATATTACAAGAAAACACATTTTTTTAAAAAGCTTGCAAGCATAAATCTGGACCACATTGATACCCAACCCAGTTGATTATTGGCAAAGCGGATCATTAAACATATTCAGCAGAGCACTGGGTCGGGTCAGAAATTTTTATGTGAATCAAGAATACATTTCTCACAGAGTTTCTCATAGAAAAACCTATAGTTAGTTAACCTATCAGTTAATAAACAAATTGAATCGGGAGAATCTAAATATTCTCGTGAAATTCTCTTATTTGAGAATCTAAATGGATTTATTCTTGTCTGCAAGCCGTTACGTGAAAATTCTGACCTGTGGGAGAGTGGAATCAAAATAACTGCTAGAAGCGGGGGGAAAATCATTTGTGATTAATATAAAATTTTCAAATTTTCTATCTATAGGGGGAAAGACAAGTGTATATAAAGTGGAGGCATTATGGAAGACAGTAAGTATAATTATGTTCAAAGTTTCCCAAGCCAAATCTTCACCCTCACTAATTTATTTTGTCAATTTAAATGGACAAAATGACAAACGATATCATCAAAATAATCTACTAGTTCTGTGCATGAGTGCTTAAAGCCCCCAACCCAGGCATCAAACTTAAACCAAGTTGGTGGTGTTAAAAATACCATTTTCTTGTGTTCTGTTAACGTTTTTAATCACGTTTTACATGCCAATAGAAGAGTATTGGCTCTATTACAAGATGATCACTGTACCAAACCTATCTCGTTGGATTAAGGGACCGTTCTTTATACAAATTAAACATTGTTTTGTTTGTCTGATTCTGGTTTAATTATGAGCTTCTATTTTTAGAGAGAAGTGAGTTTGAGTTGAACCTATTTCGTGAAAAATGTTATTTGACTGAAAATTGGCCCTCAAATTATGGCAATTAGTGAACATGTCCATCATTGCTCACGGTGACTTCTGATGAAAGAGCACAGTTTAAGCTTTTGATAGAACAACATTAGGTGGCAATCAAGTAGCAAATGAGGTCTTTACACTTGTATGTTCAAAGTAATGTTGTCATCAAACCACAGCCACAGCCACCACAGCCACAGCCACTTTGCCTCCTCTCAGTCTGCTTACAGACAATATTACAGCATAGAAACTGCACTTACCCATGTGTACAATGACTTGCTCATTGATTTAGACAAGATTGGTGGTAAGGTCATGCTTATTCTCTTAGATTTGACAGCAGCCTTCGACACCATAGATCATAAGGTTTTTATTGATCGTCTGCGTGTCCGCTATGGTGTTGAGGGCTCTGTCCTATCTTGGTTTTCATCGTATCTTGAAAACCGGAGTAATTAAGTGTTGTTATGGGTGACATTAGCAGTGATCCTGTCCAGCTTGATTATGGTATGCCCCATGGGTCAGTAAGTGGTCCAATTAATTTTGTCATCTGCACGGCACCCCTGGAGGATATCATAAAGGCTCATGGTGTCTCATGTATAACATATGCGGTTGATACACAGTTGTATATCAGTCTCAATGCCGGCAGTCACCAAATTACAGTTGATAAGATTCAGAATTGTATAAAAGATATCAAGATTTGGATGGAGAGTAACTTTCTTGTCTTAAATGACAATAAGACTGAGGTCATACATTTTAACATCTCGTTTCTCCAAGTCATATCAAATACCTTCCATCACTGCTGGTAATTCCATTGTTGAGAGAGCCTCGAGTGTTCGTGATCTAGGAGCTATCTTTGATAAGCACCTGTGTATGGATCAACATGTTTGCTTTAAGGAAGATTGGCCAACTGCGCAAATTTCTAGATCAAAAATCCACGCAGACTCTTATTCATGCTTTTGTCATTAGCAGGCTTGACAACTGTAACAGCCTTCTCTATGGACTCCCACAGAAAATCATTCAATAACTTCAAAGAATACAAAACATGGCTGCTAGGGTTATCACTCTCACTAAGAAATATGACCACATTACCCCTGTTTTGTGTGACCAGCTCCATTGGTTACCTATTGACCTCAGGGTCATATTTAAAATTCTTCTCCTTACATATAAGGCATTCCATGGCATTGCTCCATCTTATATGTCTGAGCTGATTGCTCCCTATACACAGCTGTTTGAGAGTCTCATTTTTAAGACAAAACCAGAATAAAACAAAAAAATCAACGGCGGCACACTTTTGACAACTAATTTGGATTATTTATACCACTGACTTCATCCTTTGTAAATTTTACGAAATTTCATTGCGGGAAAATAATTTTTATGATTTTTCTTAAAAATCTAGTTTAACACGTCTCCCTATGGGAAATGGACACATAGAGGGCGCTATAACATACTAATCCTGACCTTTGTAGGCCTATATGGCAAGATTCCCGCAATGGATTTTTCTGATTTTTGCAGAGGTAATAGCTCGTGCATGTCCCTACTTATATCAGTTGTCAAAATTGTGTCGCCACTGCATAAAAATGCTCTAAAAATAAGAGACGATTTGCATGGGGTCAAACAGCTGTGTATATTCCACCTCGCAGTCTTCGTGCAGGCCTGAAAGCCATTTACAAACAGTCCGTTCCCGTACTAAGACCTATGGGGATCGGGCTTTTGCTGTAGCCGCCCCGAGGCTATGGAACGCCCATGTTCCAGATTACATCCAACAAGCTTCCAGTGTCTCCCAGTTTAAGAGCCTGCTAAGGACACATCTCTTCAAAGATTTAGTTCAATTATAAATGAAATGTTGCTTGATGTGCCCCACAGCACTGTTTTGGTACTGTTAGTTGTTTCTGTTGATTTTTGAACTCACCCTTGCCTTGTTTAATTCCATATTTACACCCTCTCTAAAATACTGCTGCTTTAGTGCTTTTGTATTCATGTCAGAGGAATAGCAGTGCTTCACAGCACTGTCAACTTTTAAAGAATGCATCATATGAATAAGATGATTCTTTGTATTGTTGAATAAATGTATTGGTAAGTAAAGTTGCAAACTTACATGTAGTATTATGTACCTATTTTCAAGTTATTAGCATTCAAAAAAATGCTGCAAATGTGTTAACATTGTGTAACCTCTGAAATATCTGCCCCAAAATGGCTGCCTGTGACTTCCAATTTCAATAAATGTGGATCAATTTTTACCATTATTATGTTTTCAGAATTTTCCTTCCTATACTTTTGTACACAGCTTAATGTACAATAAAACCATGTACCTGAGACAGTGACATGAGTTTTTGAGACCTTGATATGAGTTTTAAAAGACCAGGACATGAGTTTTTCTGGGAGGCTTCTGATTGGCTGAAGTAGTCTAGGGATGTTCCATTTCTTTGGCGGTGTCATTATTTTGGGTTTCGCTGTCTACTGTTTGAAATTTTGTGGGTGGTTCTTGGTGTCTTCTGGTTCCATTTCTCTGGTGGTTCCTGGTGTCTACTGGCTCCATTTCTTTGATTTTCCTAGTGTCAACTGCTTCAATTTATTTGATGCTTCCTGGTGTTCACTTTTAAAAATATTGATAGTTCCCATAAGTGGGGTTTATACTTTTCACTAATGTTATAGGATCTAGTTATTCTAAACTTGAAGCCAGGTTCAAGTCAGATTCTGAAAACATAACAATGATAATATTGGATGATTTTTATTGCAGGATACAAGAATTTATCGGTCTCACTATGAGTTTTGAAAATATTGCTCTCGTCGCTCCACGACTCCCACAATATTTTCAAAACTCATAGCTTGACTGATAAATTCTTGTATCCTACTCAAATCATCCAATATTATATCAAACCTTACCCAAGATGGACCCTTGTATGAAGTGATTTTCGCCCTTTGGGAATATATCTAAAATTAAAAAAAAAAGACTCCCTCATTTTTGGATTTTACCCCCAAATTAGTAATTCACATCCAAATATTTGAATAAAAAACATTCTGATTTAACACTTAAGTGACCAAGGGGGGGTTCCTAGGGACCCTCCAAATTTGTTTTCGCGCTGGCCGCTTTACGCGTGGGTTTTTCGCGCCGACATTTTTTGTAATTGTCAGACTTTTAAATGCGCTTCTTTTCATACCAAAAAAATTAAAATCGGCCAAGCCGTTAATGAGTTAATTAGTGAGGGTCCCATGGAACCCCCCCCGGGCACTAACGGAAGTGATTTGAGAATATTTTTAAATATAAGAATAAGGAACCGAGAACCAAAGCAATTTTTTTTTGCTGATATAAGTTCACACATTCATGTAGGTAAACAATTATTAGTAACATTAAAAATAATTAACCCTTTATGTGCTGAAAACAAACAATTTCATCATGTATGTTGCTAAACCGTTACTGTACAAACTATGGGAAAATGACATGTATTTTGCAACACCCGTAAAAAATACAGGATTCTCTAAAACTGCTGGTTTTGTGTTAAATATAAGTAATTTGGGTCTTCTAAAATAGATATCAAACATAAAATAAGTTTTCAAAAAGTTTGATGTAAGCGCAAGGCTCATTGGAATTTTCCGTCTTTTTGCCCATTTTTCGCGTGTTTTGAAAACAATGTTTTGCCCCTAATTTGCAGCCCAAATAACAAATTTCATTTTTTATTGCTGATTTGGGGTTTGTCTTATGACCCTTCACATGTGGTATAAATTTCGTACAAAAATTCCCTCGGGAAAGTGGTTTCCTTGGGGGGTCCCATGGAACCCCCCCCCCCTTGGGCACCAACGGGAGTGAAAACCCCTTGGTCACTTAAGTGTTAACTTATGTACTTACTGACATTTTGAAGTCTATAACTAAAATGTTGATGGTTGTTTTAGTTGCAAATGAATGATATTTTAAGAATTCATTTTTTGACAATATTACATAGAGGCTCGGAGAAAATACACGGTCTCGAACCCGGTCCTTTCGCTATCTCGGTGTATCAAGGTGATACCATTATTTTAAGTGGAAGAACGAGGCTGGAGACCAAGTTCTTCCACGCATAAATAATGGTGTCGCCGGTTTCAATTCATTGTAAAGAGAGTACTGGTTCCCAAAATCATACCTTTATTCTCATTCTTAAACAGCTTTATAATTTAAGGTCATCTTTTACCCAATTTTGCGATACTTTATGGCTTAAATACAACAAGAGAGGACTGCCACCACCCAGTGACAAAAATCGAACAACCCGTTGAATGCAACGAACATACGCAACAAGACGCAACGTTTGGCCGGGCGCAACGCGACGTAGCAAAACACGCGTACGCATCACATTCAAACTTCCACTAACCGTCAATGTGCAGGTGCGTACTCCCTGGTTTCAATTATCAAATTGAACCCAGGGCATCAGCAAATGAAATTGCTTACATTCTCATGCACAGGGCCCGTACTGGGGGGGGGGGGGGTAAAAGTTCCACTTTTGGCTGATTTTTTTGATAAACAGTCAAATTTAGAGAAATTTTGACAAGAAAGTTCCACTTTTTGTGATTATTTTTCAAAAACGTCCCCCAAAAGGACGTCTTTGTGGGGGTTAGGTCCACTTTTAAGCAAAAAAGTCCACTTTTTTCGAAAAAATCCCACTTTTGTGTTCTGAAATCACCCCGCACCCCCAATAAATCCCGCGTACGGCCCTGCTCATGCATACTGTTTTAAGATTATGTTAAATGATGATCATTCGTACTAAGTAACATATGTTTTTACTACTCCTTGTAGTACCAACTCATGGGCGGCCTGAGACTCTATTGTAAGTTTTGAAGCTAATGTTTGAGTTGCCATTTTGCTCTATATTGCAATGTATACGAGCTATGGGATGCCAATGTGTTGATCTATCTAGCTGTCCATCTGTAGTTTGTTAAAAAGTGTTTCTTGTTCACATGCATTGATGAGTTTAAATGGCACTTGGACAGCAAATGTCCTTGGTGAGGGACCTTTGGGGGATGTTAAGGAATGAGGTCAAAGGTTCAGTAGGTCAGTTGAGGTCATTTGTGAAAATCTATAAAATCGAAGTTTTCCTTTCTCTTCTTCCGACAGGTCAATGAACCGACACTACTCAAACACCACCCTTCATAGAATCATCTATGGCCAGTGTCTATGGGTGTTCACAACTTTTTGATCAGGGGTCAGGAAGGGTCATTTGGGGTCCAAATCTTAAATATCTTCAAAAATTCATATCTTCCATATGCAAGGTAGCTTGGATGCGACTTACATGACCCAAAATATGTGTAAATGCTCCAATTGATTCTTTGACTGATTAAAGGGGCATTCTTTGATTGATGGATTAAAGGGGCATTTTTTGATTTACTAGTTAAAGGGCAATTTGCTATTAAAGGGGCACTCTAAGATCAATTCATTGACCCCGAAAGGGATATTCCTTAATTAACCAATTAAAGAGACATTCTGACCAGTTGTAACCCCATTGTATTAACTGTTGAGCTACAGCACCATTGGTGCTCTTGTTTGTAACCATCATTAAATCAAACAAAATTAGTTGTATATTCACAATAAAGAGACTCAATCTGGCCAGAAGCAAGCAAGGATAAAAGTTCATGTCAGCTTTTGCTACTGACTCATAGTCATACCCATCAGATTCAGATCTCTACAGGTGAATCTATAGTTATTTGATTTTTTAATTCATATTCCCAAATATTACTATTTAAAAAAGACTGGGGAGAAAAAGAACTATACCGTTTTGTCAAATGACACACACCTGAATCCTGACCCTTAAGACTGACTTAAATGGCCATACACTGAAAATCAAGGTTATCTAATAGTAATATTTGTTTTAAGACCTAGCCGTGATATCTTATGTCTCGCACAAACATGATTGCAACCATTTTCCCCATAGCATGACAAAGCCGCCAGATCCCATAGCTTGTTGTTCTACAAATACTGGTTTGCCTGTGTTTGGCTAGGTCTAAAACAATCCTTTTATTGTCATTCTTTAACAGCTCCACAAACTAATGAGGTTTTGTTGCACATAAATTTTATTTATGCATTATGGTCTGGCCAAGTGAATACAGGATGCACGCATCTGCCAGTAGCAACTGATAGGTGTATAATGCTTTTATAGCCATGTCTGAATAAAAACAGGCATGAACCAATGAAATTGACAGAATCTTCATGGCTGTTTAAGAACTGTAAATAATTGTCCTAAATGTGTATTTTAGTGTGATTTACAATGAAAATCAAGAATTTCCTAATATATGTCACATTCGGTGCTTTTTCGTTCACCCATGTGTAAGTAAAGATGGAGAAAAAGAACAGTGAGAAGGAGAAGAGCTTAGAGAGAAAGAAGAGGAAGAATGACAGGAAGAAAGAAGCAGAAATGGACTTCGATGAGGAGG
This sequence comes from Ophioderma brevispina, assembly GCA_023653785.1. Lineage (NCBI taxonomy): Eukaryota > Metazoa > Echinodermata > Ophiuroidea > Amphilepidida > Ophiodermatidae > Ophioderma > Ophioderma brevispina. The sequence continues at coordinate 21,939 of JAMKCH010082796.1, forward strand.
TGAATTGACTATAATACTCAATTTGTAACATAATTAGATCCTGTGAATGCTAGGCATATATATCAATTAGATAATCACATCTGTAAGAGATATGCACTATTTTTCACAGTCAGGGGAATGAATTTCCTAGGGACCCTCCAAATTTGTTTTCGCGCTGGCCGCTTTACGTGTGGGTTTTTCGCGCCGACATTTTTTGTAATTGTCAGACTTTTAAATGCGCTTCTTTTCATACCAAAAAAATTAAAATCGGCCAAGCCGTTAATGAGTTAATTAGTGAGGGTCCCATGGAACCCCCCCCTGGGCACTAACGGAAGTGATTTGAGAATATTTTTAAATATAAGAATAAGGAACCGAGAACCAAAGCAATTTTTTTTTGCTGATATAAGTTCACACATTCATGTAGGTAAACAATTATTAGTAACATTAAAAATAATTAAGCAACTGATAGGTGTATAATGCTTTTATAGCCATGTCTGAATAAAAACAGGCATGAACCAATGAAATTGACAGAATCTTCATGGCTGTTTAAGAACTGTAAATAATTGTCCTAAATGTGTATTTTAGTGTGATTTACAATGAAAATCAAGAATTTCCTAATATATGTCACATTCGGTGCTTTTTCGTTCACCCATGTGTAAGTAAAGATGGAGAAAAAGAACAGTGAGAAGGAGAAGAGCTTAGAGAGAAAGAAGAGGAAGAATGACAGGAAGAAAGAAGCAGAAATGGACTTCGATGAGGAGGTGAATTGACTATAATACTCAATTTGTAACATAATTAGATCCTGTGAATGCCAGGCATATATGTCAATTAGATAATCACATCTGTAAGAGATATGCACTATTTTTCACAGTCAGGGGAATGAATTTCATTACAAACTGGCTACTGTAACTGAAACCCAAGATCCATATTACTGTGCATACATGACTGTGTGAAAGTCTCATTTATTGTGATAGAACAAGAAGAAAACCAAAAATATCAAAGGCGACACAGTTTTGACTCCTGGATGTGTCTCGGAACAATGCTGTACAGTTGATATCACCATGTCACTAAGACATTTGTCATAAGAAATTACATTTGGGCCTGTTTCAAAATAGGTCACCATCAAGGTTATATTATTTTAGAATCAGCAAGGTCATGCACACACACAATATATTTTAATTGGGACCAGGGCATGAAAAAATGTTATTTCCTGGGAAGCCAGCTGCCAAAATTTCCAAAATGTATATGCATTTGTGTACAAAAAGGCACAATTTCCCTCCAAATTCCAAAATTTCCCTCCAAATACCACAATTTCCTGGGAAGGAGCTTCCCAAATTCCCCACTTTTCATGCCATGATTGGGACTATTGTTAACAATTTAACTCTTATCCATGCTTTTTTTGTTAAAAATATAGATTTTGGTATACATCACAGAATCCCAAACAGCAGTATGTTTTAAAGGGGGATGACCCGATTTAAGTATATACAGTTTTCATCTTGATGGAATGGCCTTGACCCCAAAACCCCATCTGTAAAGTTCCGCACTGGTATTTTATCCGTTTTGATGTGAGAGCTAAAAAACGTGATTTTGTAAGCCCTATAGAGTACTGTGTAAAATTAATATCAATTGGTCAACCAAAATGGGGCATGTTTATTCGCTCTTAACCTCCAAACCAAGCATCCTTTAGCTCTAAGGTGAATGAGAAAAATAGCAGTTTTCTTCAGACACCAAAATTTTGACAACTTCCGTAAAATCTGGGGTTCTGGGGACGAGGCTATTAGTGATCCGACCATGGCCCTTTAATACTTCACTAGTAAATTCATTTTTAAAAATTTTATAATTTCAGATTGAAATCTAATGAAGAGCTGGAAGAGGTAAGATTTGTTCATTGTTATTTCGAGGGATGCGAATCAGGAAGACAGGAGGATAGGAAGCCCAAGAACGCTGCTGCATGATCTCACCATGACATACATGTTCGTCACAATTAGTGGTTAAAGGGGCCATTTTCACTCATTAACCTCCAAACCAAACATCCCTTTAACCCTAAGATTTCACGGGGGGTGAATGAGAAGAGCAGCTTTCTTCAGACACAAATGTTGACAATTCTGGTTAAAAATCTGGGGTTTGGGGACGAGGTTGTAGTCATAGGGGACCATGGCCCTTTAATACTTCACTAGTAAATTCATTTTCTAAAAATTTTGTATTTATCATTTAGAATCAAGGTTCTAATGAAGTCGAGCTGGAAGAGGTAAGATTTTGTATTCTAATTTCATGATATTTCGAGGAAGGACGCAGAACGACTGCTGTATGATCTCACTAGGACATTAACCCCATGTTACCGTCACAATTAGTGGTTAAATGGGGCACGTTTTTCACTCATAACCTCCAAACCAAAACATCCTTTAGCCCTAAGATTTAACAGGGGAATGAAGAAAAACTAAGCAGCCTCTTTCAGGACACCAAAATTGTGACCACTTCCGGTCACCCAAATAGCGGTTCCAGTCCCGCGGCGGCACCGAGGATATACCCCGTGAACCTGACCATGGCCCTTTAATCCTCCACTAGTAAACTCATTTTTTAAAGTGTGTATTTGTAATTTCAGAATGAAGGCTGGAAGAGGTTTAAGATTGGTATGTAATTTCATTGTTATTTTGAGGGGATGGAATCAGAACGATGCTGTATGATCTAACTATGACATTAACATGTTCGTCACAATTAGTGGTTAATGGGGCACGTTTTCCCTCATAACCTCCAAAACCAAAAATCCTTTAGCCTTAAGATTTCACAGGTGGTGAATAGAAAAATAGCACCTTATACTTGACACCCAACATTTGACCATTCCGGTAAAAATCGGGAGGTTCTGGGGACGAGGCTAGGAGGCTATTTGTGATTGGCCATGGCCCTTTAAATACTTTCACTAGTAATCATTTTCTAAAAAAATTGTATTATAATCAGAATGAAAGTTTCTAATGAAGAGCGGGAAGAGGTAAGATTGTATTCTATTGCATTGTTATTTCGAGGATATGAATCAGAACGACGGAGTTTCGGGCAGAAAATTGGATGACGGGTGCGATTGGTAATCGGTGTCACAGCCACATAGCCAAGTTAAGCCAAACCCCACCGCTGCAGCAATGAAACTGCTTGTGTTCAACAAGGTGTGGCTTAGACAAGCGGGCTAAGGGCTTTTTTTCCCCGCGCAGTGTTCATGGGCTGAAGAGATTTTGTCAATATTTGAAATCCAGTTGTAATGTAAATCGTTGTAGATTTCAGCGTCTGATTTTTTAGCATCTGTGGTCAACGCGGTTCTCGGAAGGGTTCTGGTACAATGAAATAGCGTCCTCTGTGGTTTTAATTTCTGATGGGAGCAAGCCACCTAATTAAAATGCTGTTTTAGCATTAGAAAAATAAAGGAAGGAGAAAATCAGACTGCAAAACAGTCTGCTCACATGGGAAATAGACTACTGTTTACATGTCACATAATTTGCTTGTGAAAAATATTTAACCTTGCAACCAAAAATTATGAAATTTTGTTTCCCATTTTACAGAATCAAGCATCAAAGCTATTCAATGCCATCGAGAAGGGCACGATTGAAGTTACTGACATTGAAAAGTAAGTCCTATGTATTTTAGTTTGAATTTGCTATCCAGGGGTCCAGAGTTCATTTGAGGTGAAGTTGTCCTTGGTTTATAACTCATTACACTTTATATCAAACTCACAGCAAACATACACAGCCTGTTTCACCGTAGAATGCAGTACACAAAAAGGTCCCACCTCATGTGTATTTTTTTTTATAGGTGACCAAAGATCTGTTTATCAATGTTTAGTATACATATTCCAAAGGACACGCCACACAATAAAAAAAGGTGTTTAGGTTAGTTTTGTCAGGTTTAAATTGTGTGTTTGTAATTTCACATTTTTTTAACATGAACATTTGCTCAAGTCATAGGTATACTGGAATGATGGCACACTGACAGACTTTCAGAAACATCAATAATTAGTTTGCCTAAGATGAAGATGTGAATGTATTGCAAAAGTAAATGACAATTTATTTCTATTTTCATAAACAGCTACAAACTGGAGGTAGAAGGTGGTGGCAGTGTAAACACCTTGAGTCATGTTGAAAAAGAGGTAATGAATTTAAAATATTTAAGCAAAAACAAAATCAAACCAGTCTGACAAGGCGGTTCTCAAATCGCAAGGATCCCCCACCCGTCGCGGTAGTAAAATGACAATGTTGACCACACCCACAAAGTTTCATCACCATACAACCATTTGCATTGATTCGACCTTGATTTGACATTGGATGACCTGGCAATGACCTTGATTTTTTTTTAATCAAGACTACACCCATCACGTTTCTTGACTGTATAACCATGTGTAACGATTTGATCTTGGATGACCCTGCATGACCCCCAAATTACCTTGAAAATATTTGTTATCAAATGTGGACTACACCCACCAAGGTTCATGACCATACCACCATTTCTAGTCATTTGACCTCAGATGACCCCACTTGACCTTGAAATGACCTTCACAATTTTTAGTTCTGAATGTTGACCACACCCACATGACCCATCTCCAAACTCATTCACCTACTTGATTGACATCTATGGTGCGAAAATGGATACCCGCACTTGCTTAGATCAAAAGATATCGTGTTGACAAAGTTTGTAGCAATTTAACCCTATTTTGCCCACATTTGACCCAATATTTGACCTTTGACCCATGACTCACTTCTGATCCCAGCCACCGCACAGCATACTTGTGATACATATATGGTGTAAAGATGGATACCCACACTTGATTAGATCCAAAGATATCACATGGGCCACATGGACGGACGCATGGACACACGGACGCCTAGCATTTTTTAGTCCCCCTTCTAAGTTGGTGGGGACCAAAAATATCCAGTTGTACAGTGTCAAATGAATTTCCACCTGAAGATTGAAATACTTGAGTGTATTTTAATTTATTACAATTTAGAGGATCAATTCCTCAGAGGTATATGCAACAGTGGTTAATCATTCTACTAGGGGTATCCCTTGCATTGACCAGGATGGCTTGGGACAGTCAAGTCTTACCGTGATTCATTTGCATGAATGGTTCTTCGTCAGCCCCTTCGAAGTACAAGATACTTAATTTTGTAGTTCATTTGCCCAAATGCAAATGAACCATGGGGATAATGGAATGCTGGTTTGAATCATTATGTCTTATACATTATATTCATTATTATTATTTGATGGATCCAAGTGTCAGAAAATAGATTGGATCCAAAACATAATAATGATAAAATTGGATGATTTTTGCCAAATATTTATCGGTATCACTATGAGGTTTTTTTTATTGGGCTCAACTCTGTCTCAAGACTGTTATCATAGCTCTGATAGACTCTTTCATTAGATTCAACTTACTAAAAATAGGGTTCTTGAGTCTCTCTCTCTTTGGTCAATTCGAATGTCATGGTGAAACATGACAGTTAAAAATACACATATAATTGATAAATCAGCTCCCTGAAATCTGTCTAATAATTGTACATTTGTAGGAATTGGGAAGACGATGCCGACTAGCGGGGTTTACTGTGCCCAAAATGTTGGCTGCAATTTCACCATGGGCAATGGCCAAAACGGTAAATTGTTCATTGGAAATTTCTGAAGAGCTGATTCAATTGGCAAAGGTAAGGCATTGTATGTAGTTTATTTGTGTTCCCTGCAATAGGTATTACTGGTAGTGTGGTGGTGGTGTCACAACTGTGCATTACAAATGTAAGCATCTTGCATTTCTATATGAACTACAGCAAAAAAAAAAATATGCTGAAAAAGAGCATAAGTTGTAACTGACCATGTCATTCAAAACCCCAGGGTTTTTTCCTAGGTCTGGCAGAGGATGGGGAATGTCCAAAATTGTAAACATTGCATAAAAAGGTCAACATTTTTTCATTTCAAAGTTTCTGGCAGCCAAACTTGGTCAAATTGAAGTAGAAAACAAGTCGCTACTAGTACTACCAACATCATTTAAGACCCCAGGGTGTTCCCCTGGGTCTGGCAAAGGATGGGGAAATACAAAAAGGTCAACATTGCACATGCACAGAAGGTCCAAATTTTGCCAAATCTTTTACTTTATTCAATAGCAACTATTGCAGCTATATCTGGGTATGTTGTATTAGGGCCCAAGATGCTTCTACCCCTTATTCAGCTCCCCAGAGTGTTCCCCTGGGTCTGTCATATTGTGGCAAAGGTGCACATTTTGCCATTTCTTTTTACTTGAGTGCTACATGGTGGGGAAATGTAAACAGTGCACAAAAAGGTTAACATTTTGTGCTAGCGGCTATTAAACTGTATAGGCCCTACAAATATATCCCTCTCCCCCTACCCGTTTTGTCAACAATCGGGCAACAGCGTTCATATTTTCCTGGACATTGCATGCATACCAACAAGCCTATGTCCTAGCTGATTGATTTTCTGGACCCCTAGCTCCTGGTGGGAAAGCAAATAGAGGCAGAAGAAGACCCCTTCAATATCCCAATACCATCAAGAGCAATATCAGCCTAGATCCATCAGAGTTCAACAACCTCTTCCTTGCCATCCTCATTCTTGCATGTGGATGGCAAATCTTAGTGTCAATAGAATTTGGCCGAATGTCACTTGTACATTGTAAGTGAAATGTACTGGAAAACAGTACCTGTTGAGTAAATTTTGAGTACAGTGTACTCCATAATAGCACCTTTCAAGTACTGTGTACTCGGATTGGTGTTCCAAATCTGCAAGTAAATGGACACAGGGACCAACAAGTATGAATGATGGTCAACTTTCTGTGGGAATTCTTATTTCAGAAACAACTTTGTTAATTATGCTAATTCTTGGCTAGCATGTGACCCAAACCCTGAAGTTGTACCTATTGACAACCTTGACCCCAGAGGTCAAAGTTCAAGCACAGGCCAATATGTGAAATAGTTTTGCCACCCAGCTGAAGAATGACTGCAGCAAAGAGCTCAATCTTGGTGGAAAGGACTCATATCAGCCTCAACACAGAGGTCAAAGGTAGCCAAGTCTACTACTTGTAGATCTACCTGTGCTTCTTCAAGCACACATGCACCCTCAAATTGTGTTTTATCATGGCTTTTATGAAGGTTATTGAAAATTGTTTACATAAGGCGATGAAAATAAAAAAAACCCTGTTTACGGGCCCGACCGATCCTGATTTATCAGATTTTTTTAAAAGTTTTTTGTTAAATCAGCCTGTTTTTAGCCCAAAATTTATCAATTTTGACATTTTTTTTTAGAAAAATTTGATTTTCATTTTTTCTCTTGATTTTTCAGATTTTGGGGCTATTTTAGGCCAAAAGAAAAGAAAAAAATAAAAGAAAAAATTCGGCCGACCGACCGACCCTACTCGAAAGGTCCGCTCACCCGTAAAACAGGGTTTTCTTTTTTCGTCGCCCTAAATCATAATATCTCTCACATAATAGCCACTCTCATGATATTTTTCATGATTATATATAGTATCTGTGTAAATGTGAAATAACCTCATATATATGTTTTAATTCTTCTTCCTTATTTTAAGTATATTTTCAGGTGCATTTGATATACATCAAGACAATATAGACACAATGATCTGTAAATGCCATCATTTAGCAGACATGGTAACCCCAATTGTTTTGAAAAAAAAAATCAAATAAAGAGTATGCAAGTTCCCACCCTTTACATGTAGTTGCCTGTTCAGCAATGAAAGCATGGAATGTAAACCTACAAATGTCATAGATGGAACAGACAAAATCCTCAAATGTATGGTCAGGTAACACCGAGTTACAATTAATTTCAATTGTTATTCAAAGTAGTTTGAGATAGTAACCTAACATCTAAATATTGTTTTCTTCTTCCCAATAACACCACACACTAATCATCAGCACAGCATGAGTTAGTGACATATGTATTTCAACTGTTAGTAGATGTGTAGATAGTAGCCTTCTGTACATGTATTATTGTTTCATTTCTTCCCAATAACACCACACACTAATCATCAGCACCGCATTAGATAGTGACATCTGTATTTCAACTGTTAGTAGACGTGTAGATAGTAGCCTTCTGTACATGTATTATTGTATCATTTCTTCCCAATAACCCCGCACACTAATCATCTTCACAGCATGAGTTAGTGACATATGTATTTCAACTGTTAGTAGACTTGTAGATATTAGCCTTCTGTACATATATTGTTTCATTTCTTCCCAATAACACCACACACTAATCATCAGCACCGCATTAGATAGTGACATCTGTATTTCAACTGTTAGTAGACGTGTAGATAGTAGCCTTCTGTACATGTAGTATTGTTTCATTTCTTCCCAATAACCCCGCACACTAATCATCAGCACAGCATGAGTTAGTGACATCTGTGTTTCAACTGTTGGTAGATGTGTAGATAGTAGCCTTCTGTACATGTAGTATTGTTTCATTTCTTCCTCTTTTCTTCCCAATAACACCACACACTAATCATCAGCACCGCATGAGTTAGTGACATCTGTATTTCAACTGTTAGTAGACGTGTTGATAGTAGCCTTCTGTACATGTAGTATTGTTTCATTTCTTCCCAATAACACCACACACTAATCATCAGCACCGCATGAGTTAGTGGCGTCTGCATTTCAACTGTTAGTAGATGTGTAGATAGTAGCCTTCTGTACATGTAGTATTGTTTCATTTCTTCCCAATAACCCCGCACACTAATCATCTTCACAGCATGAGTTAGTGACATCTGTATTTCAACTGTTAGTAGACGTGTTGATAGTAGCCTTCTGTACATGTAGTATTGTTTCATTCTTCCCAATAACCCACACACTAATCATCAGCACCGCATGAGTTAGTGGCGTCTGCATTTCAACTGTTAGTAGACGTGTTGATAGTAGCCTTCTGTACATGTATTATTGTTTCATTTCTTTCTTCCCAATAACACCACACACTAATCATCAGCACAGCATGAGTTAGTGACATCTGTATTTCAACTGTTAGTAGAACGTGTAGATAGTAGCCTTCTGTACATGTATTATTGTTTCATTTCTTCCCAATAACCCCGCACACTAATCATCTTCACAGCATGAGTTAGTGACTCTGTATTTCAACTGTTAGTAGACGTGTTGATAGTAGCCTTCTGTACATGTAGTATTGTTTCATTTCTTTCTTCCCAATAACACCACACACTAATCATCAGCACCGCATTAGATAGTGACATCTGTATTTCAACTGTTAGTAGATGTGTAGATAGTAGCCTTCTGTACATGTAGTATTGTTTCATTCTTCCCAATAACCCACACACTAATCATCAGCACAGCATGAGTTAGTGACACTTGCATTTCAACCATTATCATAGTAGATCTGTGTAGAAGCCTTACATCTTTATGGTTTCCTTCCCAATAACACACACACTAATCATCAGCACAGCATGAGTTAGTGACACTTGCATTTCAACCATTATCATAGTAGATCTGTGTAGATAGAAGCCTTACATCTTTATGGTTTCCTTCCCAATAACCCACACACTAATCATCAGCACAGCATGAGTTAGTGACATATGTATTTCAACTGTTAGTAGACGTGTAGATAGTAGCCTTCTGTACATGTATTATTGTTTCATTTCTTCCCAATAACACCACACACTAATCATCTTCACAGCATGAGTTAGTGACACTTGCATTTCAACCATTATCGTAATTTTAGAATTAGAGTGTAGATAGTAGCCTTACGTCTCCATAGTTTCATTTTTCCCAACAACCCCACACACTACACTCTGTCTCCTCTGAAGTATGGAGTAACAGTACGCAGTGAGATATGCTGTACATGCACTTTTAGTTGCAGTCAAAGTTGCGCTCAAAGCCGCGAGTGAATGAAGACGCAACACAGTAAATTTTCTTAGATATAAAAGTACCGGTTATCAATGTTGTAGCATGGAAGCATTAAAGGGATAAGCAGCGATTGCTGATCTGAAACAAAAAAATCATCAAAATTCGTATTTTGGTATTTTTGTGACTGGAATGTATATATGTGCTAACATAACCTGCAAGTGGTTGGCTTTTTTTTTTAGTATTAAAGACAAAGCAGTACTTTGCATCTGATTCTGTAATTTCTATGCGTGCGTAACAAAATCCGACTTGAGATCAAAAGAGCCTTTCCCTGTGAATATCCAGATTTATAAGCGTAATATTGTTCACCATGACCTGTACAGTTTGACCTCAAACACACACATTATTGATCTTTGTTTGTTCTGTACTGGTGTATACCGTAACCAGCTGTTTAGTGTAAATTTGAGACGCCATCGCTGTATGTATAATTGCGGGAGACGGTTTGACAAATTTCCTGAAATACTTAATTTTTTTCACTAGTTTGGTGTTTTTTTGTTCATTAAAGTAGTTATATGGAACTGTACATACTTATCTTTGATTTGTAAGCTAAAAATGCATTTCCACATTTTTTCGATTCTCTCATAATATCGCTGCTCATCCCTTTAAGTTGTGAGACTTGTATTCGAGATATTGGTTACTCCATACTTCGAGCAAGACAAAGTGTAGTCATCTTCACAGCATGATTGAATGACACGCTTCATCTATATTCATCTTAGTTGTAGTCTAATGACATCAACCGTCATTTGTGGATCAGTGTTGGCTGTGTAAATAATTTCAGAGTAGCGTGATGCTTGGGATCGAATCCCTTCTTGGGGAGGAGCTCTGATTTGTTTTCTTCCACTGATGGCCTAGATTATGTGATTGGAATTGGGATAATCAGAATTCCAATTCCTTGTCACCTATTTTGTACCATATGTGTTCTTTGAAGATAACAAATTTCGCCTTTCTTTACTTTGATTTTCAAGAATTCCAGTTGGTAAAAATAAAATAATGGATTGTCTGATTAAATAATTGTAACTTTCAAATAAATATGATTATTAAACGCATCTTTATGTATGTAAAATTGTAATATCTTCCCATTGCATTTGTTCCTCCTTGTATTAAATATATTTCAGGTGCATTAGATAATGTAACAAGATATCCTAACTACCATCATTTAGCAGACATGGTAACTAACTCCTACTTTTTCCGGTATGAAATAAAGTGAATTTTACAGCCATTTGCATATGTAACAATGGAATGTGTCCTAACCTAAGCACAGAACATATACATACCAATTGCCTGAACAGCTGGAAGCTCTAGACAAAATCCTCATTTGCTCATCAGCATGGTGACACTGAATTACAAATGTATTTCATTCAACTATAATTGTCACAGTTGTAGATAGTAGCCTTAATCTTTATGGTTTTCTTTTTTTTGCAATAAACTAACACACTCAGCTTCACAGCACAAGTGAATGACATTTGGTTTTCAAGCATATTAATCATACTAGATGTAGATAGTAGCCTTACATCTTTATGGTTTCATAACCCCACACACTAATCATCTTCACAGCATGAGTTATAGTGACACTTGTATTCATAGTAGATCTGTGTAGATAGTAGCCTTATGTCTTTATGGTTTCATTTTTCCCAATAACCCCACAGTCAAAGTTGTGGTCAAAGCTGCGAGTGAATGAAGACGCAACTCAGGAAACATTTTCTTACACAGATATAAAAGTACCGGTTATCGATGTTGTAGCATGTATTCGAGATATTGGTTACTCCATACTTCGAGCAAGACAAAGTGTAGTCATTTCCACAGCATGATTGAATGACACGTTTCATCTATATTCGTCTTAGTTGTAAGTCTAATACCCTTACACCTTCAATTTCTTTCCTTAACCACCCATTGCCATGGTGTGCAACTGTGCCTTACAAAGGTTTTAGACTCCAACAACCATCATTTGTGGATCAGTGTTGGTTGTGCAATAATTTTATGATTGGGAAATATGGGTTCAGTGTGTTGCCGGTGCTTCTATTGCGGATGACCAATGATGGTGGTGATACCAAATGTACTTTGAATAAATCTATTACAATTTTTAACAATTGAGTGGACCTTATCTTGGTCTTGCCTGACGTTATCTTTCTGGTCAAATCCAAGCTTCTGTGTAGATTTTAAAGCATAATCCTTCGTCATATTTGACGCCTTTTTAACTTCACCCATTAGATGAAGTTAGAGAAACTGAAGTTGGAGAGAAAGAAGAAAGGCAGGAAAGAATATACTAAAAGAGGAGGTGATGAAGAGGATGACAAGAATGAGGATGGCGAGGAAGAGGATGACAAGGAAGAGGAAGACGAGGAAGAGGAAGATGAGAATGAGGATGACAAGGAAGAAGAAGACGAGAAAGAGGATGGCAAGGAAGAGGAAGACGAGAAAGAGGATGGCAAGGAAGAGGAGGAAGAGGATGCCAAGGGAGGGTATGGCGAGGAAGAAGGTGATGAACAACAGTTGGATGCAGAAATTCTTCTAGACCCACCAGGTATGTTCCTTTATCAGAGTGTTATTACTGTATAGCTTTTAACTGAAATCTGTACAAAATTAACAATTTATGTGGAGGAAGGCAGGGAAGAAAGTGATGAAGTGATGAACGAAATGGAAGAGAAGGTGATGAACAACAGTGGGAATGCCCCCATTCACAAACCACAACATTAAGCTTTCTGTGGCATGCTGCATTTTTTCCCTTGTATTTTAAGGTGGATGCCATTATGATAAGGTTTTCATCATCACAAGTCGATGTTTTCAGTGAATCACTAATATTACTGTGATAAAAGCAAATGCACTTTATCATTAAGAATATTTTTGTCTTATACTTTTTAGTGAGAACAACTAAGAAAAAACCCAAGGAAGAGGTAAGATCATTCAAACCAGACATGTTTATCATTTTTCCACTTCAGTCAACTCTCACAGTTTGTAACATGTTTGACTTCATTCACATATCAAATCACAAAAATCCCTATCGTAATTTTGTACATTTTATATCCTGTGCAGTGCACCATTTTCATGGACAAAGAGGCAGTAGATGTTATGATTAGATCGTTTGCAGCACTTTGATTGTGGGCATACTGGGCTAGCTTGAGCTAGCTCATATCAACAAAATCGTGTTTTACATAACCTTCAACACATGTCTTTCACCTTTGTGTATGTGTGGCATTTATCGGAACATGTACGGTCAATGTGTATGTTCGGTGTTTTTACAAGGAAAATAGATTCTGTTTCTTATTCCCCACTGTCAAAAATAAACTAACCCATACTAGCTGCGTGCACTGCGTAACCTTATATACGCGTGCGTAAATACTTGCACGACGACGCACTATTTAATATTGTCTCATATAAGATAGGCAACAACCAATGATATGCGTGTTTGCTTACTACACCCCACCCACTGAATAAGAATTTTGGATAAAATCTCCTCTAGTTTTTGTGTCGCCTTGGAGACACCTACCAGTCCACAATTCAGTATGTCCATGTGCCATCTGCCCGTGTTTTTCAAGGTTAAAGTTTTGAACAAAGTTTCTCATTCCAGAATTAAAGTCCAATTGCTGCATAACTTGTGTCATAGATGCCACTAGGGAACCTTCATATGTTAATGAGATCAAGGGTCACACACAAAGGTCATGAGGTCAGGTTATAAAATGGGCTGAACAAGCTAGGTTAAAGTTTCGAACAGTTTCTAATTCCAAAAAATCCAATTGCTACAGAACTTGTCATAGATGCCACTTGGGAACCTTCATATGTTAATGAGGTCAAGGATAACATGCTAAGGTCAAAATGGTCAAAGGTCATATGAGATCAAGTTATAAAATGGGCTGAATATATCAAATTAGCATAATTTGAAGTCCAATTGTAACCAAACTTACATGCAACATGGGAATCTTCACATGTTAATGAGGTCAAGGATAACATGCTAAGGTCAAAATGGTCAAAGGTCATATGAGGTCAAGTTCTGAAATTATCAAATTGGTATAATTTGAAAAATTGAAATCCGATTGTAACCAAATTAGGGTCCTACATGCAACATGGGAACCTTCACATGGTAATGAGGTCAAGAGTCACATGCAAAGGTCATATGAGATCAAGTTATAAAATGGGCTGAAAATATCAAATTTCCATAATTTGAAAAGTTGGAAGTCCAATTGGAAACTTTGATCATATATGAAACATGGTAACCTTCATATGTTAATATCAATGTCATCCAAGTTGAATCACTGCAATTGTTGTATGTTCCAGTAATCACTAAAGCAGACGACACTAGTGGTTCGAGAAACACCTTGTTTGAGTGCAGTGATGGACCAAGTTCCTACTTGGTATGCTTAATACATTCAGACAAGGAGCTTGATGTATGCACAATATACTCAATAATAGCACCTTTTGAGTACAATGTGCTCGAAATGTACTCGATAATAGCACATTTTGAGTACATTTCGAGTACAATATGCTCGAAAAGTACTGAAATTAGCATCTTAGGAGTACATTGTAAGTGAAATGTACTGGAAAACAGTACCTGTCGAGTAAATTTCGAGTACAGTGTACTCCATAATAGCACCTTTCAAGTACAGTGTACTCGGATTGGTGTTCCAAATCTGCAAGTAAAGAATGTGTTATGTGCTGTATACTTATAGAATCCTAGTGTCAATAGAATTTGGCCACATGTCACTTCTCTAGCATTTCTTTCTATGTCCATTTTGATGTATTGTACGTAGCGTGCAGCAAGGAAATGTGACCTTTGTGGCTGTATTAGAGGCCGTCTAGATATCCACCTTAAAAAGGCACACCACTTGGGTGATACAGAATTGCGGAATCTGGAGTTGAGCAGGCATAAGGAAAGGTAGTTGTTTATGTTAAATATGTCATCCTCTAAGTAAGCCATTTTTTTTGGGTGCAAATTGTGATGCAAATTAAGAACTGATTGTTATTAATTTTGGAAACAGGAGTTGAAAGTAGCAATTATTAATTATGTTTAAATAAAATTGCACCGGTTATGTCAGGTAAAATGTAAACACATTCTACTTTGCTTTTGAAGGCAAAATATTTAGATTTTTAGAGTATCTTCCTTTCCAATCAAATGATGCACACATGCAGTTACTATCTTCTAACACACTTTATACAAAATTATATTTACAATATTATTGCTCATTTCACTGAGTACTGGATATTGAGCTCTAAATTTTCATTGACTTCACACTAAAATAATAATAACATATTTTACTTGCGATTTTTTACTTTTTCAACACAGGCGCCTGGTGGCTGAAGGAACAAAGTTCCTAAAATGTCCGGTCCCTGGCTGTCCATCAATCATCAAAGATGGTAGGGTTGACCTACACCTCCAACGGAATAAAAGGCACATGTTGAAGGTTAGTAATCAACAAGCTTTTTATATGAACAATTCATAATATAAAATTCATTCACGTACGCTTAGGTCGTACAAAGAACTTCCTTCACAAGATCGGAGTAGAACCTTCACCAAACTGCGATTGTGGAGAGCCACAAACCATTAGCCACATCATAGATGACTGTGAGGTCTACAAGTCCCCAAGAGGAATTCCAGGCCTGATCAACCTGGATGATGAAACTAATCAGCTGGTTAAAGACGGATCTTCCACTGTGATTTGGACTTGCACGAACGAACGAGGGCAATTCCAAAAGAAACATGTTTTAAGAACACTGCCTCAAAAATGGATACATCAATTATACTTAAAATTGGTTCGCAAATAGACAAGTCATGGCTTTAGCAGATAGGTAGCCCTTGGCCCCTACTAGTGATTTTTGTCAGTTACGACCTAGAGGTCAAAGGTTAAGGGTCACAGGGCCAACAACAAGTTCCAATGATTGTCAATTTTTTACAGAACACCTATCTCAAAAATGGATACATCAATTATGCTCATACTTGACTGTCATATAGCCCTACTCAGAATTGATAACCTCCACCCCAGTGTTGAAAGCTCCAGGGACTACAGAGACCAATGTGTGAAATATGATTTTGCCTTGTAGTTCAAGATTTACAGCAGTCACAAAATCACATAGTAATATATACCACCATTGTCCTCAGAGGTCAAAGTAAATGGACACAGGGACCAACAAGTATGAATGATGGTCAACTTTCTGTGGGAATTCTTATTTCAGAAACAACTTTGTTGATTATGCTAATTATTGGCTAGCATGTGACCCAAACCCTGAAGTTGTACCTATTGACAACCTTGACCCCAGAGGTCAAAGTTCAAGCACAGGCCAATATGTGAAATAGTTTTGCCACCCAGCTGAAGAATGACTGCAGCAAAGAGCTCAATCTGGTGGAAAGGACTCATATCAGCCTCAACACAGAGGTCAAGGTAGCCAAGTCTACTACTTGTAGATCTACCTGTGCTTCTTCAAGCACACATGCACCCTCAAGTTGTGTTTTATCATGGCTTTTATGAAGGCTATTGAAATACCTTTACCAAAACCAAAATAATAGCTATTCTCATGATTATATAGTATCTGTGCAAATGTAAAATAACCTCATATTATATGTTTTCAATTCTTCTTCCTTATTTTAAAAGTAATATTTTCAGGTGCATTTGATATATTACATCAAGACAATATAGACACAGTGATCAGTAAATGCCATCATTTAGCAGACATGGTAACCCCAATTGTTTTGAAAAACATCAAATAAAGAGTATGCAAGTTCACACCCTTTTACATGTAGCAGTGAAATATGCTCTAACTTAAGCATGGAATGTAAACCTACAAATGTCATAGATGGAACAGACAAAACCCTCAAATGTGTGGTCAGGTAACACTGAGTTACAATTGTATTTCAATTATTATTCAAAGTAGTTTTAGATAGTAACATAACATCTAAATATTGTTTTCTTCTCCCAATAACACCGCACACTAATCATCAGCACCGCATGAGTTAGTGACATCTGTATTTCAACTGTTAGTAGACGTGTTGATAGTAGCCTTCAGTACATGTAGTATTGTTTCATTACTTTCCAATAACTCCACACACTAATCATCTTCACAGCATGAGTTAGTGACATCTGTATTTCAACTGTTAGTAGATGTGTAGATAGTAGCCTTCATTACTTTCCAATAACCCTGCACACTAAACTGTTAGTAGTCGTGTAGATAGTAGCCTTCTGTACATGTAATATTGTTTCATTTCTTCCCAATAACCATTATCATAGTAGATCTGTGTAGATAGAAGCCTTACATCTTTATGGTTTCCTTCCCAATAACCCACACACTAATCATCAGCACCGCATGAGTTAGTGACATCTGTATTTCAACTGTTAGTAGATGTGTAGATAGTAGCCTTCTGTACATTTAGTATTGTTTATTCTTCCAATAACCCCGCACACTAATCATTTCACAGCATGAGTTAGTGACACTGTATTCAACTGTTAGTAGAAGTGTAGATAGTAGCCTTCATTACTTCCAATAACACGCACATACGTTTCTTCACAGCAGAGGAGTGACATTGCCATTTCAACCTTATCATAGTTTTAGAATTAGGTGTAGATCGTTAGCCTTATCCGTCTCCATGGTTTAAGTTTTACCAATAAAACCCACGCTCTATTCATCTCCACAGCATGATTGAATGGAAACGTTCATCTATATTCATCTTATATATTTTAGACTAATAAACCCTTCTACATTCAATTTTTCCTAACCACCCATTGCCATGGTGTGCAACTGTGCTAGCAACAGTGATCAAAAGGTTGAGACTTCAAACAACATATTGTGGATCAGTGGGGCTGTGTATAATTTCAGAGTAGCGTGATGCTTGGGATCGAATCCCTTCTTGGGGAGGAGCTCTGATTTGTTTTCTTCCACTGTTGGCCAAGATTATGTGATTGGAATCGGGATTCCAATTCCTTGTCACTATATTTTGTACATGTGTCTTTGAAGATGATAATTAGTTTCTAATTTCTTTATTTAATGACTTTGATGTTTGATGAATTCCAGTTGATATCAATAAAATAATGAAATATCTGAATTGTTACTTTCCAATCTATAGGATTATTTATAACATGTAAAACTGTAATATCCTTGCATTACATGTGCTCTTTTGTTCCTCCTTGTTTAAAGTATATGCAAAAAGATTAACTCCCACTTGTTTTTAAAAGTGATTTCCAGTTGATATAATAAAATAATGGAATACCTGAATAATTGTTACTTTTCAATATATAGGATCATTTTTATAACATGTTCAAAATGTAACTATCCTTGCATTACATGTGCTCTTTTGTTCCTCCTTGTTTAAAGTATAGGCAACAAGATATCCAGCATTTCGCAGACATGGTAACTAACTCCCCAAGGTTATCCCAAAAATAAAATAATTAACAATCCCTTTAGTTACATGTATTGAGAGTGATGGAATGTTCCCAACTTCAGCCGGAACAAAACATACCAACTGCCTGAACAGATGGAAGAGACAAATCCTCAAATAGTCATCAGCATGGTAACACTGAGATACAATGTTTTTAGTCAACCATAATTGCATAGTTGTTGACAGTAGCGTAACATCTTAGTTTCCTTTCTTTTCAATAACACCACATTAAATAGTAATCATCTTCTCACTTATTATAATAACACTGGGCTATACTCTGTCTTGCTTGATGTATGTAGTAATTTCATAGTATTAAAATGTTTTGATTGCCTAAAATACATTTCCTCCAATTTGATTGGTGTAAGTTGTGTTATTCGGGTGCATGTCACAAATACAAACATGACTTGCATTTGAAATAGACATTTCATATTCAGCCTGCAGAGTATAAAATAAAAAAATAGCAATGGCTATATTCTGAGAAAAAATGCAGCATTGTGCCCCACACACTATGAATTCAGCAATATTAAGTTAATGGTTGAATCTGCATGTTAAGGTGTAGGCAGAGTAGAGTGCTTTCTTGCCTTATTCTGTGTAAATTTTTTAGAAATTCTCATGTGGATAATTTTAATTATGAGAAATTTTCTAAGTAATGCAGAGTTATATCCAAATGAATAAAAGTCATAGCAATTGAGGGTACTCTAACATGCAAATTTTTTACTTTTGTAAGCCTATTTGGCAAAATTTCCATATTAGAAATGTATGTTTTTACACAGGAGATAGGTGTTGTAATATGTCACTAATTTAATCAGTGTCAAAATTGTGAGGCATTTAGCATATATTACTGTGAAAATAAAGGAGACATTTTTGTGGCGTCAAACAGTTGTGATTTGGGATTAATTTATTATTATTTGTCAATATATAGAAAACAGATGCGATATATCAAAAATATATCGGCCAAGTGAAAGATAGAAAGAAAGAGATGAAGACAAAGAAGGATGTACAGCTGAAGAAATCTTCACTACATGTGTCATCAGCTCTCTCGGATGAGGAAGTCTTCAGGAAGGCCGAGGTTTACTTCATGGGTGTGTCAGGCTGTGGAAAAAACTCACGCCTGTACACCCAGGAAGTAATGAAGATTGTTAAGAAGGCGGGGGAGATAAAGGAGAAGCAGCCTAGACTAAAACTTATATTCTCTGGCGATACAGAGATCTTGACAACGCAAGTATTGAATTCAATGCAATTTACATATTTGTACATATGTGCCTTTATTATAAATAGAATATGTGATACACCCCGGGATACACCATTCAGTAACAGATTGCCTTGATTGTGTTCTTTTGATTTGTGCTCTTTTAACAATTTGCATAAAAACATAGCTATAATTAGGGGTGGGTGTAATAAAGTGCTAATCCTTGCCTTAGTTCGCTGTACAAGTGCCACATAATAGGATTCATTGCCCCAGCAATCGTTCCAAACAAATCACAAGGCTGAATTCCCCGTGTTGCCTTCCATGTATAGCGGGCAAACAAATTCCTCGCTTTGTCAGCCCTTTGTGTATAGCTTGTGCATATTATAAGCCCTGTGGTTTTTGTTGACTAATTGCTGGGGCAAGGACTCCTATTACGTGGCACTTCTACAGCAAATGGAACTGCTTTTAATTATTTTCATCTAAAAGCATAAAGTGTTTAATTGGTGTTTTACATAAATTCATCACTTTATACTCATCAACATGTACAATTCCATAAGTAACATCAACATTGTGCTAAGATTTGTAACTGCACCTAGTTTTGTATAGTGGCCAGCTTACCAATGATGCAACTGGGGCAGGTAAAACATGTTTTCCATTCATAACAATTGGGGGGGGTCGGGTTGGTGCAGCGGGTCTTCCGGCATCCTGCACCACTGTGGTACCGGGTTCAAACCTCTTTCAAGTCTGCTATTTCTTGTGCAGCTGGTTTCTGGTCCATACTCGACCATGCAGGTTTTCTCTGGGTACTTTGGTGTTCCTGTTGCTTCTAAAACTGGACCTTCTTCTTAGAACAGAGGTATTGAATCAAGTCTAATCTATTCTAATCTAATCTTAAACAGTGTGAAAGATGAACTGAAAAAAGAAGGGAAGCAGCCAAACACTGTAAAGAAGTATTTGACGGCAGTGATCAAATTTTGCTTGTTCCTTCAATCTAATCCAAAAGTGGCAAGGGGACGCAACATCAGCCAGGTTAACATAGTGGCATTAATGACCCACGCAAGGAGCCTACGTCAGGGTATGTCCTCATCACTCTTGCAGAGCACCATCCAAACCAAGAGAGCACATGAAGGTAAATTTTCCAATTGTAGAGATCATTACACTGGACTGTTTGCTTCAACTGATGTTGAAGGAAACTTATGCATTCCTTATAGGTTTGAATGGAAGAACCCAAATAGTGGGATAACATCCCTTAAAAATATAAGTGGACTATCCCTTGAGCCCAGGTCATCTCCCACCATGTATCACTCTATACTTTCCGTTTTGGCTTTACCAGCAATGGATGTGACCGATACTATTAGTTTTCTACTATTGAATATATCCCTAGTTGTTTGTCCACTTTGGGATCTATCTACAGCCCTCACACTATTGGAATCTCTGAATCCGCTGGTGAGATTAAATCTCCCTTCTATGAGCAGGTTTCAAAATAATGTCTTGCAGTGTACCACAATCTACACATACAGAACTAATTTGGTTCTTTTCAACAGCTCAAAAACCGTCTGCACAAGACAAGCAGAATTACAACACCATTGCCAGAAAGGAGATGTTGGTGCTAGAAGGTAAAATATAATCAACTGTTTTATATTTTGATCTCATTAAATTAGTTATTCCCGTATTGTACATATTTTTATCTTTCCTGTAATCAAAGAGTGCATGTTGAATATATATCAGTTTTTATATACCTCATGTGTAGATTCTTGTTTTCTAATTGGTTAAAAACTGTGTCACATGACATGGAATAGTTTTCACCATCACCATTCTTGGCTTACAAACCCAGGGCAATAGTAGTATTATATCCCTACACATTACAGTTTTGAATTCGGTAAAGCTCCATGCTTATGTAGACATGTTGGAGTGGTCGCAGTAAGCTTGTGTAAGAGGTGGTTGTTGTGAACTTGCAGCGACCAAACATGGCAGCTGTACATATGAAGTGGACAATAATGTACATACTTTTCGATGCAGATGCATACTCAATCAAGATTGATTTGTAGAATTCATGCTGAATCTTTTTGCACACTGTGTGGAGTTTTAGCCTCATATTAGCCTAGCTAGGCACAGCAAATCATACACAGGCTAGCGTGTAGTCATTCATGGTCATGACAGTGAGAGCAAAGCATTGGTGAGACCGTGAGAGTACAGTACAGTGTGCGCATATCAACCATCATGCATGTATGCATAATTCGGAGGTAAGGTTTTAATATGAAAATGAAGTATATATATTGACTGCTCTAGATTCGGGAAATGGTGAAATTTATGACCCCTTGGTGATGTGGAGATCGTAGGCCTACTATTTATAAAATGGTAGGCCTACGATCTTCACATCACTTCGGGGCAATAGATTTCATCATTCCCCTCATGAGCAGTCAATATTTGTATACTGTTACTTGGAGGATATAGTTCAGTAACTCACATGTTTTCACCTTAGTTGACAGATTCACACTGTTATAACCAGGGTCCGGGCAAGGACATGTGACCCTAACCTTTTTGTTTGATATTTATTTATTTCAGAGAAAATTATGAATGGTCAACCCCTGTCAGTGACAGAGCAGCTGTTTTTTCGAAATCATCTCTGCCTATCTTTTGTATGGGGAAATGCGACAAGGGCCGGTGACATTCTAAATGTCACTATGGCTGATTACAAGCGCCGCACCATCCAAGATGGCTTAATTGCAATACCAGTAAAGTATCACTGTTTAACAATGATGTATCCACATTCAATCCATATCTGTCTTTTTTTGGTTCTGCGAGGGCAGCTTTAGAGTGATGAACCGCTTTTTATCACGATTGAACTCATTTTAACAATGGCATTTTTAATTAGAGGTAAATTACTTGTGCATAGCTGGTTTGGGGTTATTGTTTTCAATCAGATATATATGATGTGATATGTCAAAATCAGGCAAAACCGGGCAGCTACATGTTGCTGATTATAGAAGTTTTGCTTTTTTTTCAGAACTAGACTCAAACAGAAGAATTGAACCCTCAGTCATGTTATGAGACCATTGCTCTACTTATGAGTGCCATTGAACTATAAGAGAACTTGATAAATTGTTACACATGCACAAATGAATACTCTTTCCCTTGTGGGGGGCCCGAGACTTGAAAAAAATTCAAGTCCTCAACCATGAACTTAATTTATTAAGTGGACGCTCTACCAACTGAGCTATTGAAGCACTAGATTTTAATCTATATGCTTTCAGTTTCCCATTTCCCCATTTCTCTTTGTGTCTCTATAGCAAGAAGCATAGTAGAGAAATGAAATTATTTCTAGCGAAATATGATAAATTGTTACTTAGTTAATGAGGTTACACGTGCACAAATGAATACTCTTTCCCTCGTGGGTGGGCTGAGACTTGAAAAAATCCAAGTCCTCGACCAGGTCAATTTTTCAAATTGTTTATATTGATCTGAAAATGGTCAAATCTTTCCTCTCATCAGGAAATCCAAAAAGTATGTTTGCCATTCTAGAAGTGTTTAGTTTCCCTGCTGAGAAGAGAGGTTGTCTGTGTCAATGGCCTGTTATTTAATTGCCACAGATATGACAAACTATATGTGTTCTGAATTCCTGATGATGAAAGGAACAATCTAAGATTATTTTCAGTGCCATTCTGAACATTCTGAAAATTTTTCCCCATATACGAAGGTTGTTGATCTTTTACATTTAGCCTTGTATCTCAATAACTATACATGTAGACATATGGTTCCTTTGACTTTTTTATCTTTACCACCTGTGCTATTTATTTTGCAATTTGAGCACATTTAGAATTTTATCATCTGAGGCAAAATTCAGGGTAGCCCAAAGCTAAAATGAAAGAGTAAGAGTTCATGATGTCGATTCCACTGAGAAAACCTTGACTGGAAAAAGTGTTACTAGTGTGAATTATATTCGCCTCCATGATTGACTAAAGAAGAGATACATAGAATATATCGTACTGCTGTTTATTGAATGCATGGATTCTTGAAATTCCTGTGTTTTGTCTTCCAGTGCAGAACACCTGTTGAATTCTCATGGAATGCCTCCAGTTTGTTATAGGGCTACAACTAGCTAGTGTAGAACACCTGTTGGATTCTCTTGGAATGCCTGCTGTTTTCAGTATTGTATGGGAACCCACTAATTTCAGGCTTTAACATTGCTCACATCAATAAGCTGTGGATTGCACTACAATACCAGTGGATGGACTATTGTTTGGATTTAAAGTCGTCACTGTGCCTCATTGAATTAAATCACCTCAAAAAGAATGATCTTGGGTCACATAGATGAATGAGGTATAAAAAACTCTTTAGCATGGATCAAGAGAAAACAAATGTATGAAATCTTATTTCACAATGTTATTTTCTTTTTACTACCTAATTAAAACACACAGCTCGCTGACTACAAGACGCTGACAACCCATGGCGAAACTGCCATTGTTTTAGATGGAGTGGAAGTGCGATGGTTGAGATGTTACGTCGACAACATCAGACCCAAGACAACAGCTCCCTACTTATTTGTCAACAGCATTGGCAAACAGTGTACAAAAATAAGTAGGGACTTAACCATCCACTTCCACTCTGTCACTGGCATCTCCAAACCAATAACGGCCACCAACACCCGTCACAATGCTGTGACCACTGTAAGTGAAAGAATTATTTGTCAGCATTTTGAACATTGTAGTTTGAATTATTTAATTCCCTGTACCCTCTGGCTGATTCTACATATTATAATTATATCAAAAGTAACACACACTTTCCCTAATGAGCATGCATCAAATGTGTTCCAGCTGAACTAAAAGGAAAACCAAGGACATCTGAATGAGAATTTGAATGATTGTATCTACCCTGCTGAGTACTGTAACTCAACATAAAAATATGACCATATTTAGCAAAAAAAAACCAAACAAAAACAAGACTGTCTTTTTAAGGCTAAAAGGTGACCACTGCAGATCCTTTCCAATCTCAGTTTAAATGTCTTGATAGTTCATTTATGGTTAACTGGGATACGTTTTGACCATGCATGACAAGATTAAATTCAGGTTTTTCATTTCATTTTGTTGATATACTGGGGGGAGGGGCAACAGCTGATGGTGAGGTCTGAAGACTCCCCTTCCAATTTTTTCAATGGCCAAGACTTAATTTTAGGTCAATTGGAACACGACTGGGCCATGGGCAAAAGAAAATAAAACCTGTCCCAAGAAATGACCCACCCTCTCGTACATAATGTGTGAAAATGGCAAAATGTTGGACAATCCCACGCAGCTAGTAACCTGCACTATATCATCAGCATCTAGTATAAATGTCTGTTCATACTGCACTGCATGCAGTGCAGTACATTTACTGCAATATTCCGTCACTTCCGCTGTACTTCTAATCGATCAAGGCCTCATGACGGGTCTGATTATATTGATTGATTTGACCATGTTTACTAACACCATTGGAATGCTTGAGCATCTTAATCCCCTCTAACCCCTGCACCCAAGCATTATATGGCCTTGGTTAACCTATATCTAAAAAAAATCAATAATTGGACCCTGTTATGGAGCGTTACGATTCACTGCAGGTCAACCCAGGTGCAGGACACAGGTTGCAGTAAACTTGTGAAGGATTGCAGTGAAAACATTTCAAAATTGCATCTTGACGCATCGCCAGTTAAAATCATTTTAACTTCGTTGCAGTACTGCATTGTGTTGCAGTAAATGAGTACACGTACACTGCAAGAAATTGCAGTAATGATTTTGAGTACTACACTGCAATGCAGTACAAGTATGAATGGACCTTGAGTGATAAAGTATGTATTGAAATACAGTTTTATTGTGGTTTGGGATATGCAGGTGTGCAAGAACTTAACAAAAAAACAACAAGAGGTGGTGCATAGGCACATGGGTCACACACCGGCTACAGCATCCCACTACTACAGGGATTGCAAGAAGATAGAGGAAGCTATCAAGGCCTACAAATTGCTCAAGTTGGCAAATGAAAAGGAGATGGCAGTAAGTTTTGTGAAAGGCCAGGTGTTTTGAACTTTTGCATTATGTTACGCAAAAATAATTTAATGTGAAAAGTATACATCCTACTATGACCAAAGCATACATAAGGGAAATTTCACAAGTAATCCATAAATGATTTCTTTTGTGTGTGTGTGTGTATGTGTGTGTGTGTGGTGTGGGAGGGGGTAAGTGATAACAGACAAAATTCAACTGAATTTTTGCTTGAAATAAGTTGAACTTCATGTGGACATTTTTTTCAAACATACACTCCTTAAAATTTTAACTATAGTTCTCATATTTTGTTTGAAGACACCCCACCCATATTCTACATGCAAACCAATCACGATCACGCGCCATACTGATCGACAACCCTTGTGTACGCACAACTGGTCTTTGACTATAATAATAATGCTACTGCTAATCTATGGAAAATTCTAGAATTTCTGAGGTCTGCGAATAAAAAATACAAACATAAAATGAAATATTTTTAATGACAAGAAAATAAGTCATGCATGAAAGGCTTAATTGGTTGTTAATAATTATATAAACACAACTTGACCAGTAGGTTGTGATCATTTTAGAACATTAAAAGCATATTTTCATGTTTAGAAAACTTTGTATCAAATCTATTGCACCGAAATCTATAAGGGCCAATTTCTCAAAACATGGCTAGTGGTCAGGCTTCCCAAGTCAACAGACTAGCCCTACCAATGTGGATCCATTTATTGACTGATCTTAATTTCCTGATGATGTACGATGTGAAATTGAAACCACTGGTATATAAGACAAATTGGGCTTTAGCCTGATGGCTTGGGAAGCCTGATCACTAGCCATGCTTTGAGAAACTGACCCTAAGAGTCTCGACTCCAACTTGACATCTTTACTTAAATCATCATATCTCAAGAATGCTTTATGCCTTGTGTCAATTATGCTAGTACGTGGCTGGCATGTGACCCATAGCCTGAAGCTGTACCTTTTTACAATCTTGACCTCCAGAGGTCAAAGTTCAAGAGCTACAGGGGCTAATATGTGAAATAGTTTTGCCACCTAGCTGCATCAAGAATGACTGCAGCACTAGAACTTGTTGGAAATGACTCATATCAGCCTCGACATAGAGGTCAAAGGTAGCCAAGTCTACTACTTGTAGATCTACCTGATGTGCTTCTTCAAGCACACATGCACCCTCAAGTTGTGTTTTATCATATGGCTTTTACGAAGGTTATTGAAAATCATTTACCTAAACCATAATATCTCTCACATAATAGCCACTCTCATGATATTTCTCATGATTATATAGTATCTGTGTAAATGTGAAATAACCTCATATTATATGTTTTCAATTCTTCTTCCTTATTTTAAGTAGATTTTCAAGTGCATTTGATATACATCAAGACAATATAGACACAATGATCTGTAAATGCCATCATTTAGTAGACATGGTAACCCCAATTATTTTGAGAAAAAAAATCAAATAAAGAGTATGCAAGTTCACACCCTTTTACATGTAGTTGCAATGAAAGCATTGGATGTAAACCTACAAATGTCATAGATGGAACAGACAAACTTCTCAAATGTATGGTCAGGTAACACTGAGTTACAATTAATTTCAATTGTTATTCAAAGTAGTTTGAGATAGTAACCTAACATCTAAATATTGTTTTCTTCTTCCCAATAACACCACACACTAATCATCAGCACAGCATGAGTTAGTGACATATGTATTTCAACTGTTAGTAGACGTGTAGATAGTAGCCTTCTGTACATGTAGTATTGTTTCATTTCTTCCCAATAACACCACACACTAATCATCTTCACAGCATGAGTTAGTTACATATGTGTTTCAACTGTTAGTAGACGTGTAGATAGTAGCCTTCTGTACATGTATTATTGTTTATTGTTTCATTACTTTCCAATAACCCCACACACTAATCATCAGCACAGCATGAGTTAGTGACATCTGTGTTTCAACTGTTGGTAGATGTGTAGATAGTAGCCTTCTGTACATGTAGTATTGTTTCATTACTTTCCAATAACCCCGCACACTAATCATCTTCACAGCATGAGTTAGTGACATCTGTATTTCAACTGTTAGTAGATGAGTAGATAGTAGTCTTCTGTACATGCATATGTATTGTTTCATTTTTTCCCAATAACATCACACATTAATCATCAGCACAGCATGAGTTAGTGACATATGTATTTCAACTGTTAGTAGATGTGTAGATAGTAGCCTTCTGTACATGTAGTATTGTTTCATTTCTTCCTAATAACCCGCACACTAATCATCAGCACAGCATGAGTTAGTGACATATTACAACTGTTAGTAGATAGCCTTCTGTACATGTAGTATTGTTTCATTTTTTCCCAATAACCCCACACACTAATCATCTTCACAGCATGAGTTAGTGACACTTGCATTGCAACCATTATCATAGTGTAGATAGTAGCCTACGTCTCCATGGTTTCATTTTTCCCAATAACCCCAGTTACCCCACACACTCTTCATCTCCACAGCATGATTGAATGACATGTTTCATCTATATTTATCTTAGTTGTAGTCTAATGACCCTTACACCTTCGATTTATTTCCTTAACCACCCATTGCCATGGTGTGCAACTGTGCCCATTTGTGGATCAGTGTTGGCTGTGTAATA
Source organism: Ophioderma brevispina (assembly GCA_023653785.1). NCBI lineage: Eukaryota > Metazoa > Echinodermata > Ophiuroidea > Amphilepidida > Ophiodermatidae > Ophioderma > Ophioderma brevispina. The sequence continues at coordinate 50,027 of JAMKCH010082796.1, forward strand.
ATTTCAGAGTAGCGTGATGCTTGGGATCGAATCCCTTCTTGGGGAGGAGCTCTGATTTGTTTTCTTCCACTGATGGCCAAGATTACGTGATTGGAATCGGGATAACAATTCCTTGTCACTATATTTTGTACACATGTTCTTTGAAGATGATAATTAGTTTCTAATTTCTTTATTTAATGACTTTGATGTTTGATGAATTCCAGTTGATATAAATAAAATAATGAAATATCTGAATTGTTACTTTCCAATCTATAGGATTATTTATAACATGTAAAACTGTAATACCATTGCATTACATGTGCTCTTTTGTTCCTCCTTGTTTAAAGTATATGCAAAAAGATAACTCCCACTTGTTTTTAAAAGTGATTTCCAGTTGATATAAATAAAATAATGGAATACCTGAATAATTGTTACTTTTCAATATATAGGATCATTTATAACATGTCAAACTGTAATATCCTTGCATTACATGTGCTCTTTTGTTCCTCCTTGTTTAAAGTATAGGCAACAAGATATCCAGCATTTCGCAGACATGGTAACTAACTCCCACATGTTTATCAAATAAAATAAATTTAACAACCCTTTAGTTACATGTATAGTGATGGAATGTTTCCCAACTTCAGCACGGAACATAAACATACCAACTCATTACTGCCTGAACAGATGGAAGAGACAAAATCCTCAAATAGTCATCAGCATGGTAACACTGAGATACAATGTTTTTAGTTCAACCATAATTGTCATAGTTGTTGACAGTAGCGTAACATCTTTATGGTTTTCTTTCTTTTCAATAACACCACATACTACTAGTAATCATCTTCTCACTTATTATGATAACACTGGGCTATACTCTGTCTTGCTTGATGTATGTAGTAACTTCTTAGTATTAAAATGCTGTTTTGATTGCCTAAAATGCATTTCCTCCAATTTGATTGGTGTAGCTTGTGTTCTTTATGTACATGTTCACAAAAAAAACGTGCCTTGCATTTGAAATAGACATTTTTCATACTATAAATTTACTGCATACTTCAGCTCGACAAGAGTATAAAACAAAAAATAGCAATGGCTATATTCTGAGAAAAAATGCAGCATTGTGCCTACACACTATGAATTCAGCAATATTAAGTTAATGGTTGAATCTGCATGTTAAGGTGTAGGCAGTAGAGTGCTTTCTTGCCTTATTCTGTGTAAATTTTTAGAAAATTCCATGTGGATAACTTTCATTATGGGAAATTTTCTTAAGTAATGCAGATTTATATCCAAATGAATACAAGTCATAACAATGCAAATTGTTACTTTTGTAAGCCTATTTGGCAAAATTTCAACATTAGAAATGTATGATTTTTACACAGGAGATAGCTGTTGTAATGTGTCACTAATTTAATCAGTGTCAAAATTGTGATGCATTTACCAAATATTACTGTGAAAATAAAGGAGAAAATTTTTGAGGCGTCAAACAGTTGTGATTCAGGATTAATTTGTTATTTATTTTCGACATATACAAAACAGATGTTGTATACCAAACTTAAGCGGAGTAAAGGATTAAAAGATGTAGATGCAGAAAATTAAGAAGGATGCAGCCACATTGAAAACAAAAATTAACATCAACTTTGTTAGATGAGGTTTTCAGAAATGCTGAGGTGTACTTCCTGGGTGTATCAGGTTGCAGTAAAAACTCCTGTACACACAGGAAGTTATGAACCAATGCATTGATAGAGTGGAGTACATGTATGTGATGCATGAGCGTGGATTTTCAATGTTTATACTTAAGATCTTTTAAGCTTTTAAAACTTGAGGATAACACATCAAAGTGAAGGTATATATTGAGGAGTTCTTTCAAATGTTGATGTTGGATGCTAATAACCCTTGTCTTACCAAGCAATATCTTTGTAGCGCCATTTAACAAGACCTACCTTTATTTTTAAAACTAAATGTCAAATGCATGCTTATTTGATACCATATGATACGGGTCTCCTCTTTCCAACCATACCAAAATATGTACCAACATGATGCCTTGCATGATGTCACAATGATTCCATACCCTCCCATTAAGTCAAAATTGCCATCTTCAAAATAGATAAGAATTTTTCACTGGGCCTATTTTGAGAAATGACTCTTCAGACATACAATATCAAAGCCCATACAATCAAGACAATTTTGATTACATCAATGCATAAATCTATAGAGTGGCTACATCCCCTTACCCCTCGGACTTCAACAGCATACCCACCCCTGAATTCTAGCACTAAAATGAGAAAAAAGAACTATATTATGGCTGGACAATTACATGTAAGTGAGAGCGGTTTGATCATCTTTCCCTAAAGAAATCCATATTTCCATATCATTACCTAGAGTACAAAGTAGTTTCAAATCAATTACATTTAAGTGTTTGGTCATTTCTTTTCGAGTTTGTATACGTCATTCATAATTCATGAAAAAAGAAAAAAGTAGTGTTGACAATTTTAACAAACTTACTATTGTGTTATTTTGCCAGTTGCCAATTTTGCCAATGGATGATGAAGATGATGAACATGAAAGTGATGGACATGAAGACAATGAACAGGATGAAAGAGATAGACCAGGTATATTTTATTGCTTATGGGGTCCCTCACCAGAAAGAAAGGCCTAATCTTAAAAGGGATAGTAAGTCATTTTGTGTAAAATATAATTCACAAATTTTTCCATCTTTTCTAAAAGTTCAATTCAAACATGTCACAAATGAAATGTGACAAATTGAAATGCGCGTCAACTCACATAAACCGTTAGGAAAGCACGCGCACATGTACCCGTACGTCTCATTCAGGACTTTGTACTAGAATAAACAGCAGGTGTGCCGTTTTTTCCCAAACCTTTTTTATGCCCTAAAATCTGATTGCCAAAATATTTTTCGACCGGGGAAAAAAGCGGCGATCTTCATTCTTTTATTGAAAGAATTTTAACAAAATCTTTCAAAATTCTGGGGATCAAAATAAAATGACTTACTATCCCATTTAACATGTTTATAGACTGCATGCACAGACATGCAGACAGTTAACCTGCACTACCCTGCATATATTTGCCTAATATGCAAATGAGGATATGGTAAATAAGCATGCATTTTGCCATGCACAAATTATAGCAGGCCCACACTTTTTGCCATCTTTTAGTCTGCCTTTCAGCCAGCATGTTTACCAAATTTATCCTGCAAATTTACCCTACACTGTCTGGTCTGAAGTATCGAGTAACAATGTGGGCATATACATTGTACTGACTTTAATCGCATGTGTAAGTCACAGCTGTAACTTAAGATGGCATTGGCTATACACACTCCATATTTCAGAACAGACACACCTGTAGTGATTGTTTTAGTAACATATGCAGATATGGTCTAACAGTGACCTCACATGGTTTTAGGCCTGTCATGGACACTAGCCAGATGACTTTTGACTCAAATGCTCACATCTGAACATGGCAGGGATAACTATAATGGGATAACTGGCCTTTTGTATATATCTCATAATGCATCTTGATTCATGGTCACCATACAGGTATGGTAAATTACATATACAGATCTTGCTGAGGTGACTGGCATATGGTATAAAGGTCCATTATATCACATTTGCATCACATTTCACACATGCATCCTTTTTACACTAAATTTAAAGGTTGTAAATATTGTTTTTGCAGTTCTACGTACATGTATCGTCTGCGGCAACGATGTGTTCACATTTTGCCCACAATGCCAATCCTATTTTTGTCAGCAGCATTATGATGAACACCCATGTACACAGCCAAGTAAGTAACATAAAGCCTGGGGTATTACCCATCCAAACATATGTCACCAGTTTTTTAGTGAAAACTCCAAAAGAGTTAACACCATACCAGGATATAAAACACAGCTCTTTCTTCTTGGAGTCGTGTAACATTATGCCCCACACTGAAAACAAAAATTATCATGTTCTTTTATATTGTTTCCAAGAGAGACGATTGCTTACATTTACCAATGCGGATCGTATACCAACTTGCATCATACACGGGCAGATTGGGAGAGCTTGAGAAGCCATTGCACTACAGGTTATCGGTGATGTCATATGGCATCCCTGGTAAAATCGGATTACAATTGATTTGTACTCGCAATTTACTGTTGTACCCGAAATGCTTTTTACCACCTAGAAAATTTCAAAACTTACTGTTGTATTCTAATTATATTTTTGGAGCTCATACAATTTTCGTCATTAACTCGAAAATGGTACCTAGCTTTCAAGTGCATTCTTGAGTACTTGAGTGCTTGAACTGTACTTGAAATGTACTCGAGAATAGTACCTTTCAAGTACATTTTGAGTAAAAGGTAAAATGTTCTTGAAATGTAAATGTACTCAGAAATAGCACCTTTAGAGTGCATTCCCAGTACTTTAGAGTAGTACATAATGTGATAGAAATGTACTCGAAAGTCATTCCTTTCGACTACATTTCGAGCAGGTACTCTAAAGGTACTAATTGCATGTACTTTGTAATAGTCATGTACTCGAAAGGTGCAATTTTTTTCAAATAATCAAGCACATTGCACTCAAAAGGTGGGATTTTCGAGTACATTTCAAGTAATTTTGGGAACAACATACTTGATATTTACTTTTTTCAAGACATTCCTAACATGCACAGGAAAATAGTACATTTTGAATACAATTGGATTTTAGTACATTTCGAGTACAATGTGTTCAAAATGTACTTTTTCTCTAGAGAATTCTAATGTGCAGATTTTGAACACTAATCTGAGTACATTTCCATTACATTATGAGTACTCTGTGCTTGAAATATACTTTTTCCTCTAGCCAATCCTAACATGCACATTTGGAACAGGAAAATAGTACAAATGCATTTGAGTATATTTCAAGTACAGTGTGCTTGAAATGTATGTTTTCTCTAGACATTCCAAAGGTGCACATTTGGAACTGGGGCATAGTACATTTTGAATACACTCTGAGTACAATGTGCTCAAAATGTACTTTCTCTAGACATTCCTAACATACACCTTCAAGTACATTTTGAGTACAATTGGATTTCAGTACATTTCTAGTACAGTGTACTTAAAATGTACTCTGATTGGTGTTCCAAATCTGACATAAAAATGTGGTGTTACAAGTACATTTCGAGTAGAGTATTCAAAATGTACTCAAATTTTATCATGAATTGTGCCCCAGGGTCATTCGAATTTAATGTCTTGGATGTCCTGCATTTAATTCCCAAGGAAGATGCAATTATGATCTACACCGGATTAATGATTCGCGACTTGTATATAGGAGACATCATAGTTTCTCAAATACATTTGGTGGTAGGTCATGGAGTCCAGGGGGCCACATGGAAATGTGATTGAATGCATCCGCATGAACGAAAACACAGAATAAGGGTGTTTTTTATGGCTGCAACGCATGCCCATGTGAGTCTGTGATAAGGGTCTCAAATCCTTGATTTTTGGGAAAAGGGGGTCCTTTTCATGCTATGTGTCTGTGATATGGGTAGTTAAATGTAAACTAAATACCCGCAAATTATAATTGTATAAGATGCTTTAAATATTGCAATTTTTTTGGAATGTCCACTACTTAGTCGCGATGTAACTGAATTGGAACGTGTCCTATTTATATGGATAGCAATTTATTACAAATCCATGTTGAGGGTTGCATTTCCCTTCAAAACAGTCAGCAAATTATCCTTGTCAAGGGTTTGTATTATATGTACTATGAGCCATATTCTTGGGACATAACAAACGCGCGCGTCGCTCATTGCGCGTACTGCGTCTACGTGTAACCGATGGTGCGCCGTTTGGCGGAAAAGCGGGCGTATGTTCTAAACTGTCCAAGAAATTATGAGCCAGAGTGTAGTAACCACAACATAATCATTGATGGGTCACACTTCAAGCCACCATGGTTTTCCTTGATAAGGGTGTTTTTTTTAATTTGATTCACACACATGCCTACAACATTTATATGTGAGTGGCCCCTGGGTCATGGAGGTCCAGAAATATTTTAAGTCCTTATGAAGATAGTAAGTCTGATGATTGTGATCAACATAGGTTGGTCAGCCATTGCCAGTAGCAATGTACTATTAATATTACTACTACCTGATTTCCTCTTATTTTGATTTTGCAGAATCTGATGCTGAGGATGAGGTAAGTGCAAACAATGTACACAATCTGCTCATCCATGTGGCTGGATTTAATTATTAGACTATGGGGCATGTCTTTCTGTGTTGTTTGTTGTCCCCGTCGAGGAGCCAAGGGGAAACCGAGTGTAAATTCATAATAAATTATTAAAATCATATAACCGTCTGTTGCGGCAAATAAAACGTACTGGAACATTTTCTTGAAAATGAATAAAATGTGACTTCAATTTATTTTCCCCAATATCAGTGACCAATAGATACACTAGACTTCAGCTTGAGCATCTTAATCCCCTCTAACCCATGCACCCAAGCATTTGGACTAATTGGTAAAGTTTAAAAAATCAATAATTAAACCCTATCATGGGCCATATGGCATCAGCCTATCGGGGTGGGTGGATGTGGTGGTGGGGGAGATACAGGGCTGTTGCACAAGTTTAGTCTATATAGAGACCATGTTAGGAAGGTTGTGCGCAATTAACATGCAAAGTTTTTACCCAAATGATCTGACTATTTGGGACATTTTACAACCATTTCTTTCAATATTTTCTAGTATTTGATCAATACCATCCTGCTAATAGTTTTCCCGCTTGCCCCACTTTGTAGGACACTGCATTTGTTAGTTGCACACCTTAAATTTTGAAACCATTGCTCAGTTTAAATTTTAAAAATTAGGATACAGCAAATACAATTATAGGAAAGATAAATAAAGCACGGTGTACCAACCTGGTGTGGGGTAACTGATAGGACATGGTACTATAAACACAGGACAAAAAAGTGATATATACAGCCTTGTAAGCAGGGCATACAAGGCTGAAAACAACAAAATCTGGAAAGAGCAATATACATTAATGTTCCTAATATTTTTGTATGAATAATGTTAGTCATACTAACTATACCCTATACATGATATATAAATCAGCATGTAGTAATTAAATATCATCTTTTCATAATTACCTCCTCCTGTAGATTAGTGACTCTATGCAAGCTAGCACTAGCAGTGTATCTCGGAACAGGGTAAGAGTTCTTGAACCAACTTTATTGTGAAACTAAATTATTCTCTTGAATTGCTTAATTAATCTACTTAATTTAATCATTTACATAACAATGATAATATAAACTGGATTTCACTCTCAGTACAAGCCTGGAAATAACGGGTGCAAAGGTGCAAATTTGTGCTCATAAAACTACCAATTGCGCCTGGAAATGGTAAAGAAAAAGGTAGCCTGGTGCAAATGGTTGCCGTAAAAATATGCCCGTTACGAGCTGCAATAAATCGTAGTTATGCTTCTTCTTCTTCATGAATGAAAATGGTGCCATAAAGGCCCATAACATGGTTAAATAATGCATTTTACCTTATTTAAAAAGTAATTTTCCCAAAAAACATGTTGTATTTTATATTTCTTAATTTTTGGAATGTTGCACCTGTGTCAGGTAAAATACTGTGAACCAGACGCAACTTTTATTTTAAAAAAATTGTGCCTGGTTCCTGTGGCCTATTTCCAGGATTATCTCAGTACTTTTTCTCCCTTATGCTTCCCACTTGGGTGATTTTGTATTTTATTTTTTATTGCCGCAACATCATTTTCACACACAGGTTAAGAAGTTCACATTTGCTGCCAAAGAAGAGCTCTTCAGGCTTCTTGGGAGAGAGATAAAGTCTGGCTATGTAGAGAGGTCTCATGTGAGTATTATGAAAAATGCCATGTCTAATTGAAATGTGTGCTGTATTTAATTGAATTGTACAGGGTGTATCATACTAAGGATTTTTTTGGGTCTGTTTACCTTCAAGCCTTGCCGTCATTCATTTCACTATGACGATGTTATGTATGGTTATTTATGTGTTATGGAGTTTGGAGTCGACTGTAAAAAAAATGGGGCGGGTGCCTCTTCCAAACCCAACATCTGCATCTAGTCTTCATCCTATCCATCAACTTCACACCACACATTGTTGGTATAATACACATGTTGGTACATTCACAAATCTGTGCCCCCTTGTCAACAAATCCTGGCTACGCCACTGGCCCAGCATGTATTTTGCATAACAGATTTTCAGAAAGGTACGGTAACTTCTTGGCAAAAATCTAGTACCATTTTTCTTGTATGACTTATTGCTATTTTATTTGTTAACATGCAGGCCATGAGTGTTATTGCAAGCAGCTCAATTTTGTGCCAAGAGGGGGTTCAACGGGTCTATGACAAAGCCCGCATGGAATCTTACAAATTCAGGTAAAGATTAATTGCAATTCTTTTCTCTTACTCTCATTATATATAACCATATATGGATGTGCTACATATGCTCATATTTTTCCTCATATCGAGGGTTCAGGGCAAAAAGGCCCATCTGCAATAGCTGCCACATGTTAGATTCAGTAGGTTTAACACTTAAAGTGACAGGAGGAGATTTTTTAGGATATGAATTTCTCTCAAATTTCACTGGATCGGTTGTAGACCACCTACCGAGAACGTTTGGAAGGTTTATTGGACAACAGGTGCAAAAGAAAACCGCAAACCTTGTTTTGAACTTGCCTGCTATCATAATTATTCCCATAGAAAACCATGCTTTGACTTTCTGTCGTGCACGACAGAAACTACTAAATCATCATCTTATTACATAGAGACGGCATATTAGGCTTATTCACTTCAGGTGTGATCTAATACATTGGTAACCATTCCAAATATGTAAACATTTTAGGTTCGAGAAAAATTGGGGGTGCTTCTTTCTGGAAATCTCATGTCTCTTTAATAACAACACAACTGACAAGTGGCAGCTATTGCAGATGGGGCCTTCTTGCAGTAAACCCACGATATAATGCCAGAAATATTTTGTTTAGATGATGTTTTTATTAGGAAGCATGATATATGGTCATGGCAATTTCATGTAGTTTTATATGGACCATTTGGTATACACATTTTGCTTCAAACATCAAAAAGGCTGAAGCTATTTGAATCAAAAATGAAACCTTGAGTGTGTGAGAGGTATCTTTCCTGCAAGTAGGAAAAAATTCTTATAGTAAAAGTCAGGTCGATCAACAGTCTTGGAAATTTGGTATATTGATTGGGCAAAACAGCCCAAACAAACCCAACTTGAATTTCCCCTTCAGGATTAAATTTAAAATGGAAGAGGAAATTGGGATGAATAGGGTATATTATATTTAAAGTGTCTAGACAATGCAAGTAGACACATCAAACATGTCTGCTACATCCTGTATGATATACAGCGTGTCCCAATAAAAACGCAACACTTGGTGCCAGCCGCCATAAGTTTTGAACAAAAGCATATGACTACTGGTTCTTTGGTGCAAGGTAAGATAGGACTGTTAGCTATAAAGGTAATAAACATGCATTTTTAGACACTCATAAGATGGAATTATAAATATATGATAAACAAACACATGGTTCTTAAAGTTCAGAATGTAACAAGCAAGTTGCAACCCAACACATTTACAAATTAACGTAACACGCAGTTTGTCATAGTTTTATCTTAATCGTCTTGAATGTATTTTATCACCAAAATTAGTGTTTTATCATTATCAGTTTTATATTATGTGTAATTATGTAAATGCAGTTATTTGATCCAAAAGGAGTGGTTCTGCAAGAAATTTGGGCAATTAAATGTTGATTGCTATCAAAATTGTATCTGCCATTCTGTTCTTCAGTGCCACTTTTGTGGTTACCAGCTCCTCATTTTGGTAAAATGGGTCCTGCAAGTTAGTTGATTGTTGGGGGCCATATCTTAAAAGCTATTGACACTATCGCTATGAAATTAGCTAACAATCTTGCAATAAGTAACAAACAGTCATATGCTTTTGTTCAAAACCTGTGGTGGCTGGCACAAAGTGTTGTGTTTTTATTGGGACAAGCTGTATAATTCAGTTTTATGTTTGTATTAAGTTTTTCAAGATTTTTAATATACTACATGCAGTTATATTTCCTTTGTAGCAACACACACCAAATTGCATCTCAATCCAATCGCCATACCACTTTAAAGACTATCAGTGATTTCACCCACTATATCAAAATATTTAAAATGTGCAGGAATAGCTTAAAAGTAAAGGACAAATCTGTAGAGTTTCATAAGTTAATTTTTTTTTGCAACTGAAAAATTGACAGAAAAAGAAGAAAACAGCAGTGCTCAAAGTTATGAAACTGCATTCAATTACACGTTGAAGTGTCGATCCGTATGGACAGTAATGACTAAAACATCAGATTTTATCTTTATTAGGCTGCTCTAAGTCTTAGCACTTGAAGGGTATGTGAGGATACAAGTACTTGTTACAAACATGCAAAAGTCTGATTTTTGATGATTTTTTCGATTCTATGATTTAGCAAATCACTGATAGTGCCTTTAACTAAAGAGTACGTACTGGTGATGTTGAACAAGGGAAGTGGTCTGTTCATTTATACATAAGGTGTATGGATACAATCTGAACCTGCATATAAATTGATGTTTGTGTTTAATATCATGCTGTATCATTTTGTGTCAGATTTCATGCACATTAATGAGTCCAGTTAGCCAATTGGCATAATTTTGCAAAAATGCAAAGGACAATCAAGATCTATAAAAAATTATACTTTCCTATCAGATGGGGGTGATTTTGGCTTACAAAATAAAATATGATTTTCCTTATTTGTGATGTGATCTGGGAAAACCCACCACATGTCGGACAGGACAGTTTTGAAAAAAATAAAGAAAACAGCTTAAAATCTGTTATAATTGTACTTTATTTTTTGTCAGATTGTATAAGGCATAACTTTTGATGTATCAGAGAATAAAGAAGTAAACAGTTATGGAAACTTAATATTTCAAACTCTGCAGTGATAGTAAAATCTCAAAATATAAATTTCCCACCATGTGGCGGGTTTTCCCAGATCGCATCACATTTACCCTCAAAATGTGTTTTTTTGTCAAAACACCACTATTTTGGACCACAACCATCATTTTTCTAAATTCTATATAATTATCCTTAATAAAAGTCAAAGTGGTTCTGTTTTGTTCTAATGAGGGGAGGGGTTCTCAACCATATTGCAGTCCTGGCCATTGCACTATAGAGTTGTGGGAACCATTGTAATTACCCACCACATAATTCTTTTTCTTTAGATCCAACACTACAGAGAAAAAAAACTGATCCTTGCTTGCTGTGGAGTCACTCCCTGGTTGCTGCATCTACATCAATATTGATCAAGCCTTGGAACCCATTTGATGGGTGGTAGAGGGGTATTCAGATATAATTTGGTTAGCTGTCTGGTGCTCTACGCGACTGTCACAAGCTGGGCTATGAAATATACATTTGCCCATCTCCACATGTCAGCATTATAATGAGGCGTCCAAACCTTGTGCATATAGCCTGTTGAGTTTGACCCAAGCTTGTCTTGTGCGGTCAAATGCAGGGCAACTTTTAGATGGCACAGGGATGAATCTGTGCAACTGGTTAACTGGGTGGGGGAGATTGTCACTTCTGTGACCAGATCTTAGCTGTCAAGTGGGCATCAAGTTGGATGGTTGACAGGAATTCCTCTCCACTTGAAACCAAAAGGGCACTGGAATTTAAGCCTGATGGACTGAATCTGTTCCCTAATGGTTACTTGGTTAAGGGGGGGGGCAAAAGGAAGAAAAAAAAGTCCATTTGTTCAAGAAGGAAAACAATAATATGGTTTGTCTAACTGTGCAACCAAAGATCCCGCTTAAATCAAGTTCTCCTGGGCATGCTATTATTCTAGCTCATGTCAGTCAATAATAGTTTTTAATTGGCTTTTTATCGCCATCTCTTAGTCATCGTTTTTGAGAAATCCTTGTCACAGATGACATGTCCTTAAAATTCACGTTTCGAGATAATCGCATTTAGTCTAGAAACACTTTTTTTTACTTTGTAATAATAAATTTTAGAAATGCTATTTACTGTTGTTTAATCAATTGATAAAAGTGCTTAAATTTTCACAATTTTATGTAAATTAAAATTAATCATAGAGTTTTTTTTTACTTTTTGAGATAATGATTTTTTAGTGGAAAAAATTAAAATAGCGCCAGCTCTTGAGAAAACATAAAATACATAAGAAAATACGATAAGTGATTCAGTTTGCTAATTACTTTTTCGATTTCGATCATAACTTTTCAACGGAAGCTCCGATTGCCACAAACAAAATAATAGAAAGCTAACAAAGCTTAAACTAATTACCAGATGATTTCTGGATATTTTCTGTAAAAATTTAGTTTAATGACAAAACATTTGTATAAACACTTGTAGTAAACACTTGGTGGCTACCATTAAGTTCTGTTCACATGATCAAATGTTAAAGTCGTGTTCCGTCAAAATCGTCCTTTCCGAAAACACAAAGTTTCACTAACCATAAAAATTGCTCCTGAAACCCTCACCTCTGATTTTGTAAACACGTTTAATTTTTTCTATAATCCACACATTCAACGGAAAATAATCCAAGCACTTTGTTTTTTCACCGCCAAGGTGTAGAAATGAATGACGTGTTCTGTCAAAATCTTGTCCAACCTCCAAAAATGTAACTTGAATCAATCACATAAAATTTGTTTCACAAAGATGGACGGACGCCCTCAAATTTGTGGAATTCATACTTTGACTTGCCTACTATCAAAAACATTAATATTGAAATAAGCATTTTTTCACCCCAAATGAAACAGCCGAGGTACCCTGATTAAAAGAACCCTAACGCCCAGATATGTTTGGTGTTGAAGTTCAAGCGCCTGATAGTGGCAAACACATGTTTCCGATTGTGTTTGGCTTACCGGACCACCCGGAAGTAGTATACATTTTCTTATCAGAAGGTCCATTTTTCCCTCATTGTTTCCAGAAATTTCAGCCTCTAAATGCAATTTGTTTTGAAAATGAAACACAAAACCTGCCATTTTGGTGTTGGCTGCCCGAAGCAGGAGACATACATAGGGATCACTTGTTCCACTGTAGTCTGTTGTCTTTTGTTGATGTATGTTGTCCTGAAAAGTGTTAACATTTGCTTTTAATATCTGCATACTTTGATGATTAAAAACCAAACTTCAGTCCGTATATGTAACATGGGTCCGCATTGCGATTGAGGTCACGGTCACATACCAGGGTCTGTGAGGTCAAGTGGTAAGATAGCTGAAAATGTAAAATTGCCCTAAAATTGAAAAAGTTGAAGTCAATTGGTTACCAAACTTGAATCATATGTGCACCATTGGGATCCCTCATTTGATAATGAGGTCAAAGTCACATCCAGGCCACAGGTCATGTGAGGTGACAAGTTGTAAGATTAGCTGAAAATGTAAAATGACCTAAATGAAAAGTGAAGTTCCATTGGAAACAAACTTGATCATATGTGCAAAATTGGATCCTTGTTGATAATGAGGTCAAGGTTACATCCCAAGGGTACAGGTCATGTGTGGTAAGTTGTAAGGATAGGCTGAAAATGTAAAATTGACCTAAATTGAAAAGTTGAAGTTCATTGGAACCAAAACTTGGAATCATAGGTGCAACATTGGATCCCTTGTTTGATAATGAGGTCAAAGGTTAAATACACAAAGGTTAAAGGTCATGTGAGGTCAAGTGTAAGATAGGCTGAAAATGTAAAATTGACTAAGTTAAATTGAAAAGTTGAAGTTCAATTGGAACCAAACTGGAATCATAGTGCAAAATTGGGTCCCTCTTGTTCCTGAGGTCAAGGTCACATGAAGGTCAAGGTCAAATGAGACCTAACATTACAAACCGCGATGGCAGGCAATCACATGCGGTACGAGGACCGATGTATTTTTATTGATTCATCTTAACTTGATGTATGCTAGGCTATACTCTAATATAGAGTACAGAACACAATACAAATAAATTGGAACAAGAACCTTTAACACCTGAGGTCAATTTTTGGGTTTAGAGAATAATTATCAAAATTAAAATAACTATGTTTAACATATAAGTAGTGATGCATAATGAAATATAAAAAGGCATTTACAATGTTATATGGTTGGATGTTAACTATTAAAAATGTTTAAACAGGCCTTCTCAACTGGTGCATAGGCGCCACTTCAGATTTCACCATATATATTGTTTACCCCAGAGAGTAGGATATGAGATTGATATTGTATTTGAAATGTTACAATGATTTGTTTGAGGGCCATTGTGCAAATTCTTCAAAATTTTGTAATAGCAGTTTTTGACAATTTTATACATTAAAATGGGATGATTTTGTAATATTAGCATTGTAAAAAATGCTATACAGACTGTCCCAATCAACTTTACATGAAATCTATAAATTTTTTATAATAAAATATTAAACTGTGCGCATTTTGCCAGATATTTTGACTTTATTTGTAAGACAAGATCTAAGTAAATCCAGCTTTTGTTCCATCCACTTTGATGGACCCTAAGCAGGAGATATGTCAGTTGAAACAGAGGATAAAAATAAACCACTTGGGCCAGTTTCAGCTGAAGGTTCAAGAAACTAAGGTATAAGGGTGTTAGCACATTTTGGATTAAACCCTTTTCAAACAAAAGAATATTGTACAGACAGAGGGAATGTATTATAATGCATTGAACTAATCATATTAGTAAATTTGAGTGAAAGCAACAGAAATTATTTGTAGGTGAAATGAGGGACTCACTATCAGGCGGACAATAAGCATGAACTCATGGAAATTTGGAGGAATTTGACTGCTGAAACTAACAGTCTACAAGTCTGTTGGGGACAAATGTGTGGACGCAATGCTATGTGGGGGACCAATTTACCCTCCCCTATTTCCCCACTGCCTCCAAGATGCCAGGGAGGGAATATAAGAAGAAGCATGTTCAAACAAAGAGCAATAAAGGAAAAAGATGATTGTGTTCAAAGGTCTCAGTTTACTTTGAACAAGGGTTGTTTGTATGGTTACCTTCTGCTGAACCTGGAATATTAAAGCTGAGAACAACAGGACTGTTTGGAATTGAATTTCCAATGCTACATGTAATTTATTAACAATTGTAACATTATAAAATTGATAAATTATGTTATATCCAAGAAAACCACTTATACCACTTTATCTTTAATTTTCATAAAGAATATCTTGAAGGTGATATCGATCGTGCAATGGCAACACACTGTTGATATCAGGAGAGCCAAAAATGGCCCAAAAGGTTTTTTCAACTGTCTCAGAAAATTAGCATAACTCCTGAACCAGACCCCCCAAAAATTACACCAAGTAAAAATCTGATGAAGATGGGACACTCTAAAAAGAATCAGTAAAACTCCCAGTTGATATGAATTTAAATTTTGGGCCAAAAAAAATTAATCTTTGATATATAGTTTTTTTTTGGGGACAGTTGACTGTACAAGCCAAAATTTGTGTAGAGGACTTTAAAATGGGTAGTATTTTGCTATGCTAAACAGGGGGAGGTCACACTGTGTTGTGGAACTATGGGGAAATGGGGTTATTATTGAAATGATTAAATCTGAGAAGAAAACAGTTTTTGCACTATGGTGCTGGTGTACTATGTGTCATTAATATTGTCACAATATGATGTTTTTTTTTTTTTAACATATGAATATATGAAAAAAAAATGTGTATGGTCCAAGGACGTAGATAATGTGTCGTCTGCAATGTCAATCCGTTCAGTCAAAACGTGAATGGTAAAAAGAGCATTTTAACAGCATTTCGACAAAATTAGGGTCAATGTGCACCACAATAAATCAGTCTCTGTTCAGTGGTTATTGGAAGCAACTGACTTTAAGCTATAGTTGCGTCAATGCCAATGTTGAAAAAAAACGAGTATTTTAAAGAAAAAAACATGAATTGATGTGGTAAGTTGATCTTAAAATATGATTTTGTATTTTGTTCAGCACAACAAAATAAAATTGGCCCATGGAGTTCATTTTTTTTTCTTAAATAAAACCAAAAATACAGTCTTAAGCAAGAAATATGGATGACATCATGTCAGTGGGTTACATTGAATGGAGTTGATTAGCGAATGTGTTTGATAAGCACTATTTCAGGGCGGGCATGAGTGAAAGGTTTACAACCAATATTATACATCAAACTAATCCTTCATTGAATATGCTGGACCCTATTGGGTGGCAAATCAAGGGTGTCACTAAACAGACAGAAGATAAGAAAGAAGGAGATTGCTCGATTTTGCAATCCGGTTACCAAGGATGGGATTACTCTCATCATCAAGTCATTGTTAGGAAAAAGGAAAGGGGAGACCAAAAAAGTCTATCATCACACGAACAGTAGCACTCACCTTTGTCGAGTCTCAGCAAAACATTTTTACGTCCATGGAACTTTGAAATAATGGGATTTCGGACAAGCATAAAGTTTGGCAGTTACGGGAAGGTTTACTAACCAGGGGGAAGTAATAATGACACACTCCCATAAAATAGCTTATTAATTTTCCAGCCCTAAAAGCTCTCTGCTGGGCAATGGAATCAGTGGTTGTTTCTGACTGATTGTGATTTATTGTTAATCGTTAGGTAAAATAATGAGGAAATCAGTGACTTTTTTAACGACAGAAAGAAAACAGCAAAATCGACCCTTTTTTATGTAGCTAACATTGATTCAAGGTTTGGGGGTTCAATAAAAGCCCCAGATGTTATTATTTAGACCCTAATTTACCAAATCTGGTTTATTTTCCGGTGAAATTTGATATGATGAATGATTAGAGAAATGCAATTTAAATACATCGCAACCATACTTTTTTGTGTCAGAAAGTGCAAAAGTGCCAAGAAGATCTTCGAAAATTTGGGGGTCAAAGTGTTTTTATAACTGATCTATGGCGAGTACATTTCGGCTTACTCGGTCACAAACATACGTGTATAGACAAACTGAAAACTGGGTAATGGAAGTTTTATGGGGATTTTAATGACCAGGTGTATGTAATGTTCTCAGGCAAGTAGCGTAAAGTAGCGAAGTCTTGGTTCCAATCGACTAGATTTAAGCCGAGTTGAGATGAATAGGCGGGTGAACAGGTAGCAGGTCGAAACCAACCTCTCTTTCTCATTTCTCGCGTCATCAAAAACAGAAGGACTTTAATTCTTGATGTTTCATTAATTAAAAATTGTTCTGTTTATTATAATGTTTGCTACAGTACCATATATGAGCTTTATGAGATACCCAGATTAGGCAAGACTTACGTTGGGCCAAACGTTGAGCGCCACAACGTAGTCCAGACGTGGCGGGACCAACGTTGCCAAAAAGAGCGTCTGACAAAGTCATTTTGGGGCCAGTGGTACATCGTTGGTCCAACGCATACGCAAAGTTTGAGTTGGCATAAACGTTGACCCAACGTCAGAAATAGGTTGTGCCAACGTTGGGCTTATTAGTTGGGCCGTGTCGAGTCAAGAATGAGTAATGCTTTCAAAAATTTGCGCAGGTTGTATGGTTTTCCTAGTAAAGGAATTATCCTCCATAATATAATTAAGGAAATACAGAAGTTTAGCTGTTTCATCAAACTTTGAAGTACGTGCAATGAAACAAGTTCGACCAGTAATAGTAAAACGAAATCTATACCTGACAAGATTTAAGATATTTTTTCTATGGTGTCAACAGGCGAAAAATTGTTACTTGTGCATGATTGCTGTCTACATTCGAAGCGCAAATACAATTTCTGCAAAAATGCATTATTCCATCAAGCGAAAGTAAGAAAAATTTTAAAGTACCACAGAAGAAGATTAAAATGGTCAAAAAATTTAAAAATTTAGTAAGAAGAAATGAGAGGTCTTCAAGACCACGCCCCCAATTCCGCAACTTGGGCCAACGTGGTGTTTGCGTTGTCTTAGTGCCGACATCCCCAAACAAATGAAATCTATTTTAGAACCCTTAATGATCCGAAATTTCAAACAACTACTTATTTAATCAATGTACTATACATTTAACCATTATTTTCATTTTCCATGACAACTTCTACGTTCACATTCCCATATGTTCTTCGTAATCCTACGTTGGGCCAACGTTGCTTTGCCACCCATTGTCAACCCCTTTAAAGTAAATTTAGATCATTTCGGACACATAACCCTTACGTTGGCTAGACGTTGCCTTGCCGACGCGACCGCGCCGACCATTGCCGACGTTGACCCATAGACGACCAACTTCAGCGTTCGCACAAACGTTGGCACAACGTTGTTCCGACGTTGTATGGCACACCGCAATTGTAAGTCGGATGCCAACCTCACTTTAACGCGGTTATATGGTCAAAAAACAACCATGGATTGTGGTGGGTAAAACAACGTCATATTAAAGTTGGTTGGTTGTCTCGAATAGCGACCGAGGACCGTGCCGACAAATGGTGACGTTCACCCGACGTCGCCTTGCATGGTATTTACATTTGAGTAATGATAGATTTGCTTAGTAGAAAATATTAAACATCACATTTCTCAAAAGAAGTATTTCAGAAGAATTTAAGAAGTCTTCATATTTCTTTCAGCGAGTTACGTCCGTCGTTGGCAACCCTCGAAATCATCCTTGTGTGGGTCTGTCAAACATTTAGTGCACACTTTTCTGTTTCTAAAAAGTCCAAACTTGGGTTTTGTTGGGTTCACAGGTGCAACATGGGAACATTCATTGATATGAGGTCAAGCGTCACATCTCAAGGTCAAAAATCATCTGAGGTCAAGGTGCAACTTTTAGTACACTCTTATTTCTTATCCATATCCAAGCAAAGTCAATTTGCAACAAAACTTGCGTAAAAGGTGCAACATGGGACTTCATTTGTAATGAGGTAAAAGGCCACTTCCAGTGCAAAGGGTTAATCTGGGTCAAGATCTACTATAAAAATAGGCTGCATTGTAAAGTTGGGTCTTATTCTATAAATTTTAGACCATCAATTAATGATGTCAAAGGTCACATACACAAGAGTCAAGGTCATCTGAGATCAAGAGGTAAAACTAATGATGGTCAAAGTCATACAAGATCGGTTCATGTTGCCTATGCCTTACAGGCTTAGGTCTTGTACCAGGTGGCTATAAAAATTATTCATAGACGACTATATGGGATCGCTTCATATAGCATTTACATGGGAATGTGTTGCAAAAGATGTTCATATCCTAATTACTTGCTTCTGACTGCCAAATAGTGTAATATGCAGATTAGTAACAACTTCTGCTGTGTAAATGTGACCACAAGATTTGTTACCTTTAGGTTTGAAGTTAAACTTGAATTCAAGTGATCCAAATAAGAGCCTATTCTGATCATACAATAACAAACAGTGTTAACTTGGGTAACAGAACGTTTCTTTTTGGCGTTTTCAAAAATATAATAGTTTATGATTGTTATTTATTAAAACTAATATTTTTTGCAAGTGAATTTAAATGTACAAATTTCCATTACATGGATGAAATTGACTGCATTTTTCAGTGAACAATTGATTTCAAAGATTGATTTTAATCCACGTGATTTGCATGTACGTGGAGTATGGGCTAGCTACATATGTACTAAACTAAAAACTTAATGTTAAGTGATTTAATGGCTATGAGTGTCGTATAGATTCTCAATACAACTTTACAAAGAGTCCTTGTAGCTCTCAGTACGATAATTGCAAGTTTTAAAAAAATGTTCACAGAAAATTGTAAAACCGAGGAGACCGAGGAACCAATTTTGATTCCCAAAATGATGGTGGCCTGTATTTTGGAACCATGGTATGGTTAATACCTTAAATAAATAAATTAAACCATATACAAGACATATTTATGCAACAAACTTTTTTGTATTTTGTTTTCAAGAGTATTTCACAGTCTGAGAAAGTTGAAACTTTTTTTTCTGAGTAACTCACCAAATGAAGCTACTGGTATTTAAAGGACCATGAAAAAGAGATACATATATTTACCAAAATAAGGCCCCTACATAAATATATGTAGGAATAACATTTTTACAAGGAAACTCAATATATTGGCGCTAATATAGCTGCAACAGTTGTATGTATATCCAAACTTGTAAATCGTTGAAAGGGTAATGTAGTATATGCAGCAGATCCTAAGTTTTAAAGCTCTGGATCCCCCTACCACTACCTCGTCCCTGCTAACGGGGTGGCCAGAGGGAAGAGGCCAGAGAAGGGGCGAGATTGTCTTTGATTTCACCTACATGGAACTAAGTTACTGCACGCATCTAAGGATTAGTTGAGCAAAAATTTAAGGGGCTGGATACACTTCCTAGCACCAACCCCTTTTAGTCTCCTTTTACGACATGCAGGAGATACAGTATGCCTATTCTAACAATTCCATATTCCAAAACAGGGCCTGAAAAGTTGCACAATAGCTGTGACATCATTTTGTTACATGGGAGTGACTACTGATTTATTTCTTTGATGCTATGAATAGTTCTTCAAGGATAATCACTGTCAGCTGGATGCACTTATTCATAGCATCAAAGAATTAATCAACAGTCCCTCCAAATGATGTAACAACCAAAAAATAGTGAACTGTTTCTGACCCCTCATTTTCTGGTGTATATTTTTGATACTTAAATTTGAGTTAGTTTACTAAAATGTTACCTTTCTCTGTTAGATGCAACTCAGTTTCACATTTAGCTGGATAAGTATTTTCATGGTGCCTTTAAAGCCACTATCAGCGATTTCTTCAAAATGTAAACAAAATTCAAAGTCAATTTGTTTGCACTGTTGTATTGGAAATTGTTGTAGTGTGTACTACATAAACCCCTTATAAACAGTTGCATAATACACTAAACATTAAGCATTCTGTATTAAAGTGACAGGAGGAGATTTTTTTAGGATATGAATTTTTCTCAAATTTCACTGGATCGGTTGTAAACCACCTACCGAGAACGTTTTGAAGGTTTATTGGACAAACAGTGCAAAAGAAAACCGCAAACCTTGTTTTGAACTTGCCTGCTATCGTAATCGTTCCCCATAGAACACCATGCTTTGACTTTCTGTCACGACAGAATCTACTAAATCATCTTATTACATAAAGACGGCATATTCGGCTTATTCACTTCAGGTGTGATCTAATACATTGGCAAGCATTCCAAATATGTAAAAAACCTAGGTTCGAGAAAAATTGGGGGCGCTTCTTTCTGGAAATCTCCTCATGTCTCTTTAATGTTAATCACATGCAAGGGTTCTCAATTATATTAGCTGAAGGGCCAGAGAATGCTGAACACGTTTGAAAGTTCCCTGCTTGAGGGCCAAATACACCTGAAATTCTTATGTTTCCCTTTATATTTTAAAGCAAGTCGAGGGCCAAAAATCAGTGGCCCACGGGCTGCCTATTGAGAACCCCTGATTACATGTATCACTCTTAATGTTAGTACTCACATTCTTGGTTCCTTTTGTCACATGATTCTTATTCCTTGAATTAAGTTATACAATAAAGATACAAATATAGATGGCTTTCTGCTTATGAATCAGTAAATTTGAATCTCCAAGAAAGCAGCCTCATTTAAGACCCTAGTTCTAGATTAAAAATGTTATGGCAAGTTACATGCAATATATTTTTGTACATGTATGATTCTCGATACACAATTTACACAATACACAAAAGTGATATGCTATGTGATAAGTTTGGAAACTTTTTGTTGATAAATCCAATCAATCAACAGAGTATTGTATCAAGTAAAAGTGAATCTTGTGATAACGTATTGCAATTGCATAGTGGTGTGATTCAGAAGGATTTGATCAGTTTCAGAAAATTGCACCAGAATGAAGTAGAGTGTAACATCATGGAAAGTAGTAACAAAACTTGCAAGATTGACTGTTTGCCAACTTATTTATTGAAAGATAATATTCATGTTGTATTGCCGATCATTACAGATATTGTAAATACATCTCTTACTACCAGTGTATTTCCACAGATAATGAAACAACATTGTGACACCAATTCTGAAAAAGATCAACTCTGACTGGAATGATTTGAAAAACTACAGGCCAGTTTCTAATCTTGGTTTTGTTGGCAAGATAATTGAAAAGGCAGCAATTATCCAAGTTAATGGAGCATATGCAGGGAAATGGTCTTGATGAAAAATTCCAAACTGCCTACAAAAGTATGCACAGTACCGAAACTGTATTGCTCAAAGTGAAGAATGATATCAATCTAGCACTTGATGATAATAATGCTGTCTTTTTAGTTATGCTTGACCTTTCAGCTGCCTTTGATATCATTGACCATGACATCCTGCTACAACGTTTGGAGCATGGCTTTGGTATCAAAGGCACAGCACTTCAATGGTTCCGTTCATACATAACTGGTCGCCACTTTAGAGTGTCTGTTGGTAGTAATATGTCAAAGATTTTCTTTCTTGAATGTGGCTTACCACAAGGACCAAAATTGGTCCTATAAGCTTTACAATATACTCTCAATGTCTCTTACATAATACGTTTGCATGGTCTAAAACTACCATATGCACACTGATGATGTACAAATATAAAGTGTCATTTAATCCAAAGGTTCCAGGGGATGCTGAATGTACTCATCTTTAGGTTAACATCTTGTGTGAAGGATCTGCATATTTGGCTGATGAACAACATGCTGAAACTGACTCTAAAATTGAGTTTTTTATCGCAGCATCCCCACAGAATATGGACAGATTGTCCAAATTCAAATTATGTGTTGGCTCTGTTGAAATCACACCTTCATCAACAATTAATAACCTAGGCATTACCTTTGATTCCGCAATGACTATGTCTGACCATGTAACATCTTTGTGCAAATCAGTTGATTTTTTGCTGTGGAACATTGCTAGAATTAGAAGATTTATTGACCGTGAGGCTGCTGCTAATGCTGTACGGGCACTTGTCCTTTCTAAATGGGAATGCACTGCTCTCCAGCTGTAAAAACAAGGATGTTGCTCGGCTACAACGCCTCCAAAAACGGGCTGCCCGCACAGTTTTTCAGGTGCCCCGCCGTCATTTATCTTCACCTCTGTTAACATATTTGCACTGGTTGCCCATTGATAAACGTATTCAATTTAAAATTCTTCTGTATATATACAAATTCCAAAATGATCTGTCACCAACATGTATACTTAAAGGTGCAACGAGAGATTTCACATATTGGGTGTCCCTTAAAAATCGAAAGTACTGATTTTTGCCCTGATCATAAATATTCCGTCATAAATATCCCCATCTGAAAGGATTAAGCCGAGAAATGTTTCTTTGTACAAAAATTGTGAAATTTTTAATTTTGTATAGGAGCAAATACAAAATTCAGCCTATGTTTTACACTGAAATCCAAATCACCTTTTTTCTCTCTTTTAAGACATTTCTGTAGCGAAATACAAGGCAAGAAATCTTTTAAGTGTCTAATCTATATGAAACTACTATTATGACACAATATTTGGGTGCCTCAAAATCTCTTGTTGCACCTTTAACAGAGTGTTTTACCAGCTATGCACCACAAAGGGAAGACCTGCGCTCGTCTCTGGACGCCACTCGGCTTGTTGTCCCTAGGTGTAATAAAAGAATTGGTGACAGATCTTTTGGAGTGCATGGGCCGTCACTTTGCAACCAGATAACTGCATTGCAATCTTCAAACAAAGCTTGAAAACTCATTTTTTAGTTGCTTCTGCAGTTTTTTGCTGATGTTTCTTTATGTATGTAATGCGCAATGATCATATTGGAAAAGATGCTGAAAACTACAATGGCAAAAAAAAAAATTGCCACTTGTCTCTAAATAATAAACTATGAGGTTGCAACAAAAAAAAAAGTGTGATATCTTTTGTTTTATTCTGGTTTGTTGACAATAAAAGAAATCTCAAAACAGTTATAATGGGACAAAACAGAGTAACATGATTTGCGACAATTACAATAAAAGTGGCTATTTCAAGATGCACAGGGATATTTAAAAAATAGGGCATTTTTTCTCACATCCAAAAGATACACAATTGGGAAAGTCAATATAGCAGAGCGGCACCCTGCAAAAAGACGCTAATTTTAGGTTAATAGACCCACCCTACACCATCCATCGTTTGAATGCTATGTACCTACTTTCAGATTAGGCATGATGTGGAGTTCCCAAAAATTTTTGACCATTTTGGTCAAAAAGCCTCATTTTTGGTTAATATGATTTAAGATATTGGTATTATTGACATCTATGAATCCTGTCGCATCACAGAATTAAAGTTTTAGAGCACTATCACGCTCCATAAAGTGCCAATAGGCATCATAAGATTACAAATGTCAGTAAAATATAGGCAATATTTAAAAGGTTGCTTTGTGATTTCCAGCGCCTCTTCTGTTTTATTCATTGTCACTAGATATCATTGAGAAAAGCTTATTCACAACTTTTTAGCTGATCCCGAGCTTCGTTTTGTGTTATGAGCAAATGCTTGTTCGGATCAGTCCATAGGCCACGGGGGCTTAATTTCTGTCCGTTTACAAACAGAAAATACAAAACCAGTGGCGGGCAATATTGATCATGAATCATATCCTCCGACGACAACCTTTACTATCTACAAAGTGGAGTCAATGGAACCGTCCACAAAACGTAATTACTAGTGGTACCAAATCTTATTCGCTCATTTCAAAACGAAGGTGAAATGCCCAGATTTCAATAAATTTGAAGCTGCATGATTCTTTGTTCATAACCAATTGAATAAAACAGTCAGGACCTCTATTTAAGTATCAGTATTTCAACAATGCATTTATATGCCCATGCATCAATGCACGTGCAAACACCTGAAATCAAAGCGAGGATCACGAATCAATAATTGTTCGTATAAACATGTTTTTGAAGCGCCCCTAATTCGTCAATTGTTCTGCCAACAAAGTTTCAGAGTCAAAAGTCAATATTCACCTGGACCCAGATTGTTGTCGTTTGCCAATAAAAATCAGGTGTAAATTGTATAAAAATCCAAAGAAGAAATATGTTTTCAAGTTGGAACCCAATGATCTTGTTTGGTCTAATGATGAATAACAACATTTATTTCATGATTTTTTTCGAAAGCGTATATTTTTGGAATTAATAAAAACCGGACATCGTAGTTAATTGAACAAACAGTAATGTTAACGGTTCAGAAGATAAAAAACCTCAACCTTTTTTAGGTGAGTGGAGGAACGATGGGCTGTGGATCACGAAATGCCCCTTTAAAGGTGCATTTCGTGATTTCAGCATCTTCTGTTTTATTCATTGTACACTAGATATCCTTGAGAAAAGCTTAATCACAAAATTTGAGTTGATCCCGATCTTGCGGTTTTGTGTTATGAGCAATTGCATACTGCCCCATAGGCCACTGTACTGTAAGTTTACAGACAGAAAATACAAAATTGCAAATTTCTTACAGATACGACCAAATTTGCACATAAGATTAGGTACATGTGGATTACTAAAGCTAACGGTTCAGATGATATAAAATCTCAACTTTTTTGAGGCAAGTTGGAAGGAAGAGTGTGGATCACGAAATGCCCCTCTAATAACAAAAATGTGATTGTTTTATAGTTGGGTCATTTGGAGCAATTCCGTGACCGTGGAGAGTAGAGCATAATTTCTCAGTGGATTTTTCTTCTATGAAGGTTAATGAACAAATTTAGCAGGGGTGCCCCTCGTGAAAGAGTAAGCAGAATCCAGGAGGGGGAAAATATCATAATACAGGGGTCAAAAAATGAAATATGCTTGGATTGCTGTAAAAAGGTAACCAAAGTGTTCGTCTTGTTACAAGGATTAAAAAGGGTATAAAAATCGTCAAAGGTCATCACGAAAGTTTAAATCTTAAATATTGCTCCAATTTCTTTAAACATAGGCTCAAATTGTTCGTCTTTCCTCAAGTCTGCAACAAAAACATTTTGCACTAGCATATTTTTAAAATTCGGAGATCAATAGAGGTCAATGGGGTTGACCTTGTTGGTCATTTATCTCAATAAACAAATACAAATGAGGGTGCACAATTAGTTTTGTTGCAATCCCTATGGAAAGCTTAACAATTTGAGACAATTTTTAAAGAAATCGGAGCAGTATTAAAGATTTGACCTTTAGTGATGACCTTTGACATTTGTCGATTTTGTCTTATACCTCCATAACCATATGTTGTAAGTTGTACAAACTATACCTTTAGTTTTATTAATCCTTGTAACAAGACGAACACACTGGTTACATTTTGACCCCTGTATTATGAATTTTCCCCCTTCCTGGATTCCACCCACACTTTCATGAGGGGCACCTCTGCTAAATTTCTTCATTAACCTTCATAGAAGACAAATCCACTGAGAAATGATGCTCTGCTCTGCACGAAATTGCTCCGGGTCACGGAATTGCTCCAAATGACCCAACTATTAGGAGCTAAATACATTTTGAAATGGTTGATTGAGCATTAAAATTCACAGTAAGCTAGGCTAACTGTAGGGCTGCTAAGTTGGGTCCAATGCATATTTTACTTCATTTTAATGCAAAGGACTCATTTTTTATGTGAAAAATGATTTTTAAGATATTTGTATCAATTATATCAATGGAACATGCCCCATTCATGGAAGCACGTTTAGACCATTTTGTGACTGCATTAGTTCAAAATAGGCATCTTAACCCTAAGACGACCAATTACCGCAAAATACCACAGCAGTGAGAAGAGAAAACGCACTAAGACCAAGAAAAAGTATGATATCATCAAGTGAACGCATATATAGGCACAACATGGCTGGCCATGTTGTGTCAGGGACTCGAAGCATGGCATGGGTGTCATGGAACTGGCGTTCAAGGGGCCCGGATCGAATCCCAGTCCCGCCTCTGAACTTTCTCTTGCTTTTCTTCCCTTATATCTGCCCCTTCTCCTTGCTCCCTATTCCAAATTCTATTACCTTTACTGCTCATTATTCAAAAGCGCGCTCTTTGATTGGTTAGTTTACTGCCCATTATTCTGCAATAATGGCTTGCGATTGCGCCATAGTGCATGATGCAAAGCAAACATTCTTTTCGCCGCGTGCCACCATCACTAAAGGCGCACCCACTAACCTTTACTCGGAGGAAACACAGCACGCGCTGTAAAGTCGTAAACAACTGTTCCGTCTTTAGTAAGAAATTTCTGTTATTATTTCATTTATTTGGGTAATAGAATAGAAATAAAGGGTGCGACGTCCATGTTTATGCCGAATAATGTGTCCTCGGCAGTAAAAACATTTGAATAATGGGTCTCAGCTTCGCCTCGCCCATTATTCATGTTTTTACTTGCCTCGGACACATTATTCTTGCATAAACATGAACATCTTACCCTTTATTTCTTAAATAAAGCAGCACTATTTTTTCTAAATTAAAAAGAATATAAAAAGTAGTACAATATTTTCATGATATTATACATGTAGACACCCTTTTGTGAGCCCTAACTGGGAATTTAACTCAAATTGGATAACAAAATGTGGTTTCTAAAAATCTGGTAAAAAAAAAATCAATTTTGACCATTTTTGTTACAAAATTTTACAAAACTTTAAGACTTGACACAAGTCTACAGATTTAAAGGTGCTTGTTCCGATTTTTGTCTATAGTGTTCTCTACTTGATATGAAAGCCCTACACTTGCACAAGCTGCCCACTCATTACCGTGGGAAACAAGCTTGTGGTTTGATGCTAGACGCGATAATGCATAGTCTATGCATTATCGCGTCATGATAGTGCAATGCCCTATTCACTACCGTGTTAATATTGATGGTTAACCACTAAAACAGCAGTTTTTGCACGTATCGTGGGAAAGAAATGGATTTCAAAGCTGAAATTTCAGGAAGACAATGAGAAAAGTACGGTCTTTCATCTGATATAAAAATTCATACTACTTCCGATTAAATAGGGGGATCTCAAATACGATCAGAACAAGCACCTTTAAAGACCTTGGTTCGAACCTACTTTAAATTTCAAAATTCTTTGTTCATTACTAAGATATCGTATCTGAAAAATAACACCAAATATTATAAAATCAAAGTATAAAAACTGCTAAGTAGTCTTGAAACCAGGACTAAAACAGCACTAAAATCATCTATTTTTATGCTAGTCTACACTAAAATTGGCAAACCACTAAAATCTCACCTACAGTCTCAGTTAGGATTCATATAAGGATTAAGATTCAGGTAGGTTTCAATTTGAAAACACAAATAATAAAATTTTTATTCCAAAAAATTAGTGCTGTTTTTTTTCTGGAATCGGGAGAAGGTTAAAAAATGTGGTTGGCATAAGGGTTAAGATTACAAAATGTAGAGTAACTATAAGCAATGTTAAGTGAAAATGTACTTTTTCTCAAAATCATATTTCTGAAAGCAACATGAAGGTAAAACTTTGGTTATTTAGTAAAATTTTGCCTTTTGTGAGCTCAAAATAGATGAGAGATCATACAGTATTTCCATAATATCTTTAGTGTGAGACTACAAAGTTGGAGACCAAATAAAATTTTTAACCATGTTCTGGTCAAACCAAATGAGATTTTTAAAATACTTCGCATATATTCATGATTCCATGTAAATTCACATTGTAAGATTACAAAATGTACAGTATAAAGTACAGAGAGTATGAGTGCCAACAAGCATTCTTCACAAAAGCATAGTTATGAAAGCGACATGAAGATAGAACCAATGACATAAGAAAAATGTCTGATTTATGTGTATCAAATAAATGCCACAATTTTCTGTTCACATCCTGACCGGGCATGATATGGAGCTATAGAACTTGTAATGACATACATTTCAATAGCAGATGTTGCGCATTGTGAATGCCCTCTACTGTTCTGCTTGAAATCTGCAGCAGAAAAGGTTGCAAACAAACCAACATTTCATACCAGACTTCTGCTACACTCTATCCTTGCTAAGTGACAACAACAAAGTGCACAGTTCATTACTAACTTGATACAGGCATCGGTTTCCCGGCGGAGAACGGCAGGGTTTAGCAGGAAACTGTATGCAACAGCACAAACCGGCACAGCTGCCGATCCCTACCGTTAGGTACGGTTAGCAGTCCTTTTTTTGCCCGTGTCTGTTTGTGCTGTTACGTTCGGTATCCAGCGGAAATCAGCTGAAAATGCTAGGCGGTTAGGGTTAAAATCTTTTTGTGGCCAACATCAGAACTAACAACTTTCTCCTAAGCTTGGAATATTTAACACTGTGTATGTGACAACAATCTCTTAACTAAACACAAACAACTGCATAACTTTTGTTTTGGAAGATAAAACTGCTGAAAATATCTGTTTGTGTTCTAATAGGCTTCTTTACGGGGACCAACCTGCTGCTGTTGTTAGTTGGCTACTTGATGTAGAGAAAACGGGGCTAAATTATTTGACGTCAACTGCTATTATTTTGGAAGAACAGTCTGTATCCATCTTGCTATCGTGTCTTTGGGCACACTGTTATGCAGACGTTTGGACGTTGATAACTGACAACCAGCTTTTTATCCTCTACCCTTCCAAAAAACATAACAACACTTCCAGCACACAAATCTGCTCATCTTGTTTATAAACTTTCATGTTTAAGGTACAACCACTATGCACTGGTTTGTTTTGTTTAAATTATAAATCAGTAACTGTGTGTTGCATATTTCTTCATACCGAGGATTAGGGGTTTAAGTTTGAACACTTTTCAGGGTGAACACCACCAAATACACTTCCATTTTTGTACAAAATTTTCCCAACTAAAATGTCAATTTTCTGGCTAAAGAAGCAACTCCGTGTCTAGTGGCAGCATTTTTCTTGGTGACCACAGAGATCTTGAGTTACCGGGGCGCGGAGACTACGATGAGTTGTGAGCTCCTCTCAAACTACGGTTTTTTGCCCAAAGGTTCCTGTAGGAAAGGAGTTCAAATAAGCACTGTAAATTTAAATACTGTACTATAAGTACTCAGGAAAAAAAGCTTCACAGACTTCTATCTCAATATCTTGTTGGTTAATATCTTAGAAATTATTTCCCGCATAAAACATTATCCAAAATGTTGCATTTTTATTATTTTTACCTAGGCATGGCACTGTTTTTTAATCTTTCTTTTAACACAATTCATCCAGACGGTGCCAGACCTGATCTTTTTAATTGTGTGGAATCTACATTACTTCCACATGATATTATTTTAATCATTATAAAGAGTTTTAGTCACAAAAAATATTTGTTCATTTTTTTATACAATTGCCTTCCATCAAAACACTTATGAAGTGAAAATAAACTGGTTAATACAAAACTAATTAAGGACAGGTTGTTTAACACTTTTCACTGTGTTCTTTCAATATGTGCATGATTTGTGTATGCAATGCCTTCATTTGGAATACTAAATACATGCGACCATTTTCACTTGAAGACTGTCTTCTGGCCAATGAAAGTCAATTATATCTCTATGGGCATTTTGCTACTTGTATCTTCAAAATATCGTTTCATGAAGTCCCATCGAAAGAAAAACGAATTTACCCCTGCAGAATAATGGTTGCTTCCATCATGTTTATGTTCGCCAGAACCCTTCCCTTTGTCCGTTGGCGTTTGTTATGCAAATATTTTGTGCTCGATTTCTTGTTGCGGGTTATCTATCGCTTTCTCGTCGCATTCGCTTATCTGATACCAAGCGGTGTGGACGTGGTTTAGGACAGTTTTTCCCACCCTCCTCTCCCTACCTTATTGCTTTATTTTTCTGCCATTGTTTAAATTCAGTTTTTGAGGAGTGGTTTTTGTATTTCACGATTATTTTCATAACATCATTAGCCCCAATAAGAGGTCTGTTACTGCCCAAGAGTAATTAAACACCATGTAATGAGCTATTTCAGAGTTATGCAAAGTAATTTCTACAGGTATTTACTTGATGAAAATTCCCTAGGTGTATTCACTCCAGGATTGAATGTACAATTTTAATTATGCTCATTCATCACCAGAGTTAATTCTTCCATGTGTACTCTAAATATTGTGTATAAACGCACATTGCTATTGTTACTTGTTTCCACAGGTTTAAACTGCTTGGGAGACAAGAATATGACTAGATTCTGTTAAAATTGCTTCTCGTACAGTAACTTAGGGATATTTGCCCAGGTTAATTATACTGTAATATTATAGTGAATTAGGTTAGCAATTCATGTTACTCCACAGGTTTTCTGCTTGAGGAGATAAGACAAAGGTTTTTGTTTTATGCATGTTATGAGTGTTGTAATTCCTTCCTTCACTGATGGTCTGTATGGGAGGGCTAAGGACATTTACCTATAGTTTGGAATCTCAAATGTAAGCAGAAATTTTGCACAAATTTAGCATCTCTGTTATTGTACATTCTTCTTCTACAGATGGTCTGTCTGGGGGGGGGCTAGGGACATTTGTTCCGGTTTGAGTTGCATATATTCAGTTTTGCTCGCTTGTTATGTTTGGCTAACCATTCACTCTGAGCTCAATAAATAAGCGTGCACACGCTTGACAGATTTGCGCACCCAAAATTGCTGTCTCTTTGTCTTTATTCTGTCTGGGGGTAACGTGTTAATTTCTGCCTTATCTTTTTTGAGTCTTTTCGCTTGAAAATTACGCAAATAAGTGAATTTAACAATTTGTTAAATTGTCAATTAAAAAAAATGAATCTTGAATCGTGAAAAATATCATATTTTGTTTATCTTTTGTTTGAACTGTTTTAACTTTTGTTGAATTTTTATAATTTTGACTATTTTGGCTTAAGCCGTTTAATCAATGGCGCAATTCTACCCTTTATGACCACCCACATAAATAGAAGTGTACATTCAAATAATCATAGTGCAACCCCATTTGCACCTTTTTCTTATAGACGAAGGCTGCTTTTTACATGCACTATTAATTGGATATAATTAATATAGCCTATAAAGTGAGAACCAATCAAGAAATAAACACCCGACGAATATGAAAGACAAGATTCGTAGTCATCGCAACGCGGGACGAATTTGTCAATGGATTTGATGAATATCAACAACACACAGTTGAAATACAATGACACAAAAATGAACATACTGAAGAGTTAAATCGGTTTTGCGTTTCTCGCGATTCACATTTTAAGGACGAAATCCAATTGTCTGTTTTATTAAAATCAATTACACAAGTGCGAAATTAACTGGGAAAACCTATAGTATAATTATACCAGTATATTGAAATGTTTTTCTAAAATTGTGGGAGTTAAATCAAAATGACTGATTAACCCTTTAATGACAATCACATGCTTTGTTGTGTGTGCTCGACAGCATGTTTTGTCGCAGAATGGGCAAGACTGGTAGGGGATAGAAAAGTGAGAAGCACTCTTGGTTTGCCAAAAATCATCCACAGAAAAGGAGGGATATGTTGCCAATCAGACAAATAGTCCACTACAAAATGAACAGGTCAAAATATTGACTCACCAGGAGTTTAATAGATCTTTCAAGTTGAACAGCACATGTGAACTTGTTCCAATTGTTCAAGACTGTTCATCCCAAACAAGAAACCTCTGGTGTCAATGGATCAAGTTGCAATCACTGGCTTCTGAACTCTCCCAAGTGGACAGATCCTTGCTGAAAAAGAAAGCAATAGAAGTGGTTAGTGGCAATGTAGAAGTTTTCCTACCCACATGTCTGAACATGAATGAGTGATCCGGGATGTGGGGAGCCTCTTGACTGCCAGCAATTTGTAGTAAAAATGGTGCACTGAGTGCGGGAATTCAATAAAATGCAATGCTGCCCATTTGTCTCCTCCCAAGGTTAAGCTACATCATGAAACTACCCACATGAAGGCAGAGGGCACAAATGTGTAGAACCAACTGTGGCCTACTGTAATGCCTATATAAAACAAGCCTTGCTACTGGAGACGACCATCAAGCTTTGACCGCAATGATTAAGTCGTGCCCCCTGTCCTTTTTTTTTCAGCCCTTCACAGCAAATCAAAATGTGGGAAGAATATTGTGTGGACTGTCAATGGAACGCCATAGTAACTCAAGAAAACTCATACCAAAAAAACTCTTGAAAATGCAGGTTAGCGGCGCAACACAGCAGGCAGTTTTTGCATTTGGGCACGATATCCGATGTTTAAATTATTATTAATAAAAACTTGGGCGATAGCAATTATTTTTGC
The DNA here is from genome assembly GCA_023653785.1 of Ophioderma brevispina. Lineage (NCBI taxonomy): Eukaryota > Metazoa > Echinodermata > Ophiuroidea > Amphilepidida > Ophiodermatidae > Ophioderma > Ophioderma brevispina. Next base: position 83,049 of record JAMKCH010082796.1, read on the forward strand.
TAGAATGTTCCACTTAACATCATGCATGCCATGTTTATATTACACTACCAATACCGGACATGGGCTAAACAATACCTATATGTGACACCTGAATGGAAACCATGAAAGCAAATTTTGTGGCATGATCTCAGGGACTAGATTAGCCGACCGATTGCCCAAGGCCATTATAGCGTGGGGGGGGGGGAGGGGTAGGTGGCATTTGTGGCAATTTCTGGAACAAGATGCCGACATGACTGCCACGCATTTACAACGTTGAAAAGCATGTTTGTCCACTCACAGACCATTGTGCTATTGTTAGATGCGCTAATCCATCTTTCACTGGCCATATCAATATCTTTCATATTACTTACAGTACAATGCATGAATCCCGGTCTGGATGCTTTTGAATTGTCAATAAAAACATGCTAGAATACACTGTAATTCTGTCAGGGCACGTCAACACCTTGCTTTTTTCTGTCTGTCCCGAAATTGCTACAACTGTGACTGCCCCCACTACCCTCTGGAACTCTTCTTGTTTTTTACTGTTTTTTCCAGAATAAACAAGTCCAATTTGGTTTTCAAACCAACCCGTGGAAGTGTTTCATTAAGGGTCCTTTTCAATAATGTCAGTTTTTTTTTCAGATGCCATTATGTCACTTTATTTTTAAGCATTAAAAACAGGCAACAATCTTTAAAAATTTTATAAACCAAAAGGAATAGAAAATGTAAATTTTCCCGGGAAGATAGTTGAATTTCTCACAAATGGCCAAGTTTTCCCTCAAAATGGCCAAGTTTTCCCTCCAAATGGCCAAGTTCCTCAAATGGCCTAATTTCCTGGCAAGGAGCTTCCCAAATTCCCCACTTTTTCGCGCCATGATTGTGATAGGACTCACTATTGTGTAGAATTACCCATTGTCCCTTTCAAAATTATTCTTATCAGTGGTCGTGGTTTATCATGTTAACAGAAATTTTGATTGGTTTAGGTCACAGCTCCGCCCATCCATTATGGCATAATGGATAGTGCGTGCAAGCAATACGCAGTGTAGCCTGACACGCCGTCAACGCGGCGTTTATACTGCACCTTGCATGTCTCGTTGGTACGCAAATGCAATTTCGCAGCGTGACGATCACCGCGCAATTACTTGGTTCCTTGGGTTGAAACATTTTTTTCAAGAGGGTGTATTATTTAAATGAATAAAAAAGAAGATGTAAGAATATTTTTGAAATAAATTCTGATCGATAAAAAGCAAACATTACACATACTAAATAAGATTGAGCATACAAGATTAGATTTTTTGTTTTGGCCATCTTAGATGGTGTCATCATAATGGATGGGCATTCCAATATTTTTTATCGTGTGGATACCAAGGCTGCGCGCCGTATCCCTCAAAATATGGATGCCATCCATTATGACACCATCTAAGATGGCCAAAACAAAAATCTCATCTTTTATCTCTAAGAGCAATCCAATCCATGTGAGTGTTCAGACAGTCCCGATGACATGTGAAATTATCAACGTACCTTGAAGGTCAATACACACCTTTGTAGGCTCATGTAAAAGCCATAGGCATTAACTCCTACCTAGCACCTCCAATAGTCAGTCAAACATTGCCGTAACACACTCCATTTGCTAACACCAAGTCCACTTCCAACAGCCTTTACCATTGAAGCAATTCTTCTGCACCTTACCCGCGATTTCCCTGGCAAAATACTAACTTGAAGTTGAAGTCAACCTCATCAGAATGATTTATGAAATAAATGAGAATGACAGGGTCAGTGAGTGCAATTTACAGCAATGGTTCACATTTGTGTTGATGTCAATCTCCTGTCAAAGAGGGTGCCCTTCATCAGGATTTACATAGGTTTACATGTAGTTTTTGGACAAACTGTGCCATTCCTTACCCTAGAACAATTTTATTCTCATATTATTGATTTTATAAATAATATTTCAATCAGGTTTTTAAGAAATTCCAACATTTCCCAAGCAGAGCTAAATTTGGGCCTTTTTAGCAACTCTAAATGAAATGAACGCGTTCTGATACAGGACGCATTAATTGTGCGTGTCAGTTTCACAGGGCCTGAACGTCAAGGTAGGTGGGGGCCATCCAAGGTTTTCAACCCCCCCCCCCCCCCCCCCCCCCCCCCCCCTAACAACTACAAATGGTTGTATGGTCATGGAACTAGTCAACATTGATACCAGGATTTCACAAGTCATCTGCGGGCATCCAAGGGGTATTCTCATCACAATCCTCCCTGTGATCTTTAAGTTAGGTTAATTTTCCTCCTTGAACTACCGCGACGGCGGGGGACCTTGTGGTTCGAGAACGCCTGGTACATGGATTCAGATAAATAAACAGCTGATTTTTTTTTTGATCCAATAAATAACAACACTTCGCTAATTGTGAGGCTCTTCAAATGCTAATTTCACTGGAACTTTCTAATGACAAGCACGGGGCTGAGACTCGGCAATCATCCCACCTGGCACTTGGAATCTTGTATATTTCTATTGCAAACATAACATGTTGCTATTTCTAGAAAAATAATATCGATGGATCAATATCCGTTTTACAATGTTTTTTAAATCTGTTTCACTGGTTGTATTGCAATCTAAAAACATTTTTTATATCATTTGTATGTCTGTTTGGTTTTTTAACTATAGGCCTAGTATATATTGTAGTGTTTTACTATTACGTTAAATTTCCCCCGATAGGTAATTTGCGAATTTCGAGCACTGGCGGGTGCGGGTCGCCTCGCTAGCTTACGACTACGCTAGACAAAGTGGAGCAGTCTTTATTGAGACGTGTTTATGTGTAACATTGACCTGTGGGTGATTCCACGAGAGCCGTCTTACGCATTGCTCGCTTGAGAGGAGATGCCCTGCTACATAAACACGATTGTGATTTGTTGTGATTGCAGATGTCGTCGATCTACCGTGTTCAATTTGTGCAGTGAAAAAACTAATGAAAAAAATATCTAAAATCCATATAATTTTTAAAAATTAAAAAGTAAAAATTGCGGTCATTCTGTAAGGAGGATACATATTTCTATCATTTTATAGGATTTTTCTGGTCCAACGTCTAATTTTGGGCCTAAATTTTACATGCACGTGTGCAGGTGTTTGGAAAGTTACCTGCACAGAATCAATGTTGCCTGCATATGTGCAGGCGTGCAGGTGGCAAATGAACCTGAGGATACCTAACGAACATGAACTTGTTCCTGTTTGGGCCCGGCCGCACCCATCCACTGAGTGAGTGCTGTGCGACCCGTAGTCTCCAAGAATAAAGGGGACACACAGACAGACACACAGACGACTGGTATTATTATATAGATTTATACACAGCCATCCTGCATGCTATTTTCCCCTTTTAAATTGGTCTCTTCTGCACATGCCCAGTACTGGCAGTAGAGTACTGAATAGATGACTTGCGCAAGCAGCAAACCCCGAAATACACCTTGATTGGCGACCAGGCCTCAAAAGTAGAGGTAGTACATTTTTCCCACCGGGGGGGGGGCACTTGTATTCAAAGGTGGATATGATGCGTGAACATGGACTTTGAAAATGCACCCTAAACACGTATTTTCGCCGACTAAATAAAACATAAACAAGTATTTTTATCTGTTTATGATACCCTCAACAAGTACACAGTGCATTGAATCGTAAATACCCTTTGGTCACGTTTTTTAAGTTGGGACCCCAAAAAGGGTGGATTTGTCACATGTTGGGCAATTATTTCACTTTCAAATGGTTGCTGTTCTGTAGTCCTTCATCATAACATAGCAAGTTTGGTGTCATTTTGAAGATATTTTGATATTAGCAAGAAAACATTTAAAATCTAATTCAGATTAATTACTATAACTCGTTAAGTACAATTAGTCAGGGGTGGAGGAGGTGGCGGTTGCGGAGGTGGCGGTTGCTGTGTGTGTATTTTCAATGGGATGATCAATGTGGGTTAATATCCCTGTAAGAATTCATCTTGAAATATTCCTTTGGACTGAATTTTACTATTAACTATCTCATATATAAAATAATTAATGCCTTTAATTACCCAAAATAAATTAATTATCACAATGATACACAAAGAATGAATAGCATGCATGAAAAATGTGAAGGGAACAGAAAAAACCCTCTAATTTGATATCAAGCCACAGCTCTTTTAACTCATGCCATGGATACATTAAGTTTGCTGAATTTTAATAAAGCACACTAAGCCTATGTTCTCTTTTTGCAAAATAAAAGCTACAAATAGACAAAAATCTTTAATTACCCCAAATAATAAATACTAATTATCACTGTGATACACCAGTAATTAATAATGCACAAATGAGTTTCTCTTAACCATAAGAGATCACGCAGAAATGCTGTGTGTAATTCAGTCTTTCAAAAAGACTGAAGCATTAATTGGAACTTTTGAACTTTCACTCAGATTGTAAGTTGATGCAGGTTTACAAATGTTGTGTTAAAACATTAATATTTGTCAGACACATTCTGTTTTATAATTGTGTGGTGAAAGTGTTCTGTACATATATGTATGCCACCAGGTACTAGTACTTTTTAGTGTCTTAAGTTTCACTGGTCACCTATTATGCAACAAATGACTTTGCAGCACAGAAAATCATTATTTTATAATCATAAATTCATAGTCACCCTATATGATTGTCAGTCATTTAGTTATATTGAACCTCATCATAAAATGTGATCAAGATGGAGCACTTATTTTTAGACTTTTAGTTTCAGATACATTGTAGTACACATTTCAATTTAGTGCTACAATTTTATGACCAATTGAGTAAAGCCCAAATTAAAAGCAAGCGATTAAAGTAAATCTTATCCTGGAACATTATCCCTGCTATTTGGCCACCCTGTATAATCAAACCAGAGTTTTAATTAAACATATCTATGAACTTCCTTCAGACATCAACACTTAACAGATAGAACATTCTTTTCACATGTTTTTGGGGTATTCTTACTTGAAAAAAAATTTATCATATTTTTTCTTACAAAATGTAACAAATTTTTGATCACCCTGAATTTACATCAGGTAATTGTTTTACCAATACAAATTATATATGCCTGGAAAGCCCTTGCCATGTACTTTTGAAATATATGCATCAATTTTGAGCACTGTGTGTAGAAACTATGAAGCATCAAAGAAAATTCATTTCGGTGTACAATTTCTTTTGTTACACCCTGTATATTTGCTTAGCCACCCTGATTACTCGGGAAAAAAGTTGCCTCTTAATAATCCTTGTTCTCTAAGCTTTCCAAAAATGTATAACTTTGGAGACTTTAGATAAATACAACCAAAGTTGTGAGGCTGAGAGTAGAATTGGAGGTGATATTTGACAAATTTACACATGTGACGCAATTGGGTCCCAACTTAAAAAATGTGACCCTTTATTTTATTGCTTTGCTTTACTCCCCAAGTTCCGATTACAATATTTTGGATGATTTTGATCCCTGCTTAATGAGATACATGACAATTTCATGGTTAAGAAGAAAAACAGCCCTTTTTTTTTTTTTTAATATTTGCTTTTTTTGACACCCTAAAGCGATGTACGCCCGCGTACATCGGCCTGTTGGAGAAACCAATACAACCCACACAAACCCTTTTTACGTGTTTTTTCTTGTTCAGCCATCATATCCACTTTGAATACAAGTGGGCCCCCCTGTGAATTTTCTTACTCAGCAGCATGTGTTGGGTTTTTTTGGTCTTTGGGGGACTTATCTACTATAATTTGGCTAATGTTGATGTATGGTATGTATGTATTTATGTACAGTAATGCTATGTAATGTTGTGTATGTCGCAAAGGCTCCGTCAGTTTCGATTTATATTGCGCAAAATTCACGTGAAAGGTGCGTGAGGATACCGTACGGATTAGCGCATATTTTGGGAACGAAATCATTCATAAAATACTGAAAAAATCAACGAAAAATGCTCGGATGCTATGAATACATTACCATTTGTTTTGTACGCGTTACTAGCGGCGCGTATTCGTGGTGCGTTGCGACGGTGGTTACGCGTGGCCACCATTTGTTTGTACGCTTCTAAACGGCGGGCGGCGAGTATGCGTGGAGCTTTAAGACGGGTGGTTACGCTTTGCCACGGCGATACGCGTAAGACGCTATAAATGCGGTCCGCAAAAATAACTTCAGGCTTTATAGTGAAACGTTGTTGGGGAAAGAAAGGTTATGTTATTTCGCTTTGGATTGTCGTATGTATGGATACTATCAGGTTCCTCTACCCCACTTCCACAGGGTTTTGAAAATAAAATAGAACGGAAAATAGGGGTTAAATATTGACGTGTTAATATTAGAAATAGGACCTTATATAGGCCTAAGGCTAACAGATTCTGCAAACTACTATGAATAAAAAATCCGACTACGGGATGGTTTGTGACGGGGGGGCATCTACATGGCGATAACATTTTTTATGGTGATTTGAGAGTTATGGAAAACTATGTGAAACGGGACTACAGCTTACCCACGTGGATTAGGCCTACTTTTGATTTTAAAAAAAGTACACGGAAACTTATACGGATTAAATATTGAAGTTTTAAAAAAAAAAAAAAAAAAAACTAGAAAAAAAATAAAATATCCGGAAGTTATACGGGAATTAAATTTCAGTTGACTTTCCTTAGAACTCGGTACTATTGGGGAGGGATGAGCTATAGGATATGAGGGTACGGGAATTATTGGGTATTAAACGTTTTAAAATACAAAATTTGCGACCGGGTAGTCCTAAAGTTCAGGGATATGGGTTCGGTGCAGTCTCAGCCATGCATAGTTTGTCACTTCTTCAGTGATGGCTTCAGTTTTTCAGTGATCGCTCCCGTTCACTATCAATACGTGAGCCCCGCGCCGAAGCGCGGGCCTCCCGCTATTTATTTTAATAATTGTAAAACCTTTAAGTCATGTTTTTTTGTTTTTTTATTTAAAACTGGGCTTATCGTCAGTTGAACTTCTCTACTAATTTCTTATAGGCCTACTCCCATCAGACATTGTATTCTTGCATGCCCTCCAAATGACACACATTTAGTTGCATGCAGGCGCCAGGCTTCGAATACAATTTTAGAATTACAAATCGGTGCATATACACTTAAAAAATTTACTGCAACAATATAAAAGTTTTCATGGCACAGGCCTAATGAACATGTATTGGTGCAATACTAACCTTTATTCATATCAACCTCTGGTACGTTTAGATTATTGATAGGTGGCTCAAATTTTATCATTTTCGGACAGTGTGCAATTCCTTCGAGAATTTTGATAGCAGTTTTTTTTTGGACAATTTTAGCCTTTTTAAAACAGGATGCTTTATTGTATAAAAAATGCTTATACAAGGCAAAATTTGTGTAGCAGTAACTCAAAATAGTAGCATTTTGCTATGCTATGCTGATTTCAGCATTCAATGACTATCTATGAAATACTAAAAGTTTGTAGTTTATTAATTCACAAAGTTTAATTTACATCACATTGCATGCAGGATACAAAAACTTACCATGCACAGAGTGAAAGCTACATGCACCTGTGGCACTTAATGTGTCGCCCTGGTATTTTCGAAGGCCTTGCAGGCGCAAAAAGTACAACTGTGGTGTTTTTGCCTGATGGGTCGGAACAATTTATGAAAGGGAATTGGGCTTGGCTAGCCCATCATCAGCATGATCAGGGCTATATAAACTAGCCCTATATCACTGGCAGAGTTTTTTGAACTGCCACACAGTACCTAGAGCATCTGCTGCATAGCGCTGCTCTGCGGTCCAAGTATCTGCATGGGTTTCTTGTGTGAGATATCCACCACTGCGTGATTGCTTGGTGATGCCAGGTTTCAAAATTGTGAAGAGATTATAGCCATCACAGATCAAAGTTTTTCAGGTTTTGGCTGGCCAGAGGCTGAAAGTTGAATGAGGGAAACCCTAGAACCCATTTCAGTATTCTGTCTTCCACCACTGTGATGGTGCTTTATCCGTAATTTCTATTCCTAAGTTACGTTTTACCGTTCATTATTGAAAATCTGCCAACCTGTGATCTCCCAATGAGCGTGCTAAAACCACAATGAACAGCGATCGTAAAAATTTAGTGAACGCGAGTAAGCAGACGCGTTTACGGCAGCTTTTAGCTGCGACATCATACATTACCTAGACTATCCCCAAACATTGAACTCTTCTAATAAGAATCACACACTGCCATTGCAGCTGCATGTACACGAATTGAAATTTTTCATGAAAATTTAAACCGACAAATGTACTTTGCATGTGTTCTCCTTTATAGAACCTGGATATTGGGATAATTATTTGCAGGCTTTCTCATTTTCACAGAGCAACGATTGAACACTCTTTGCTTCCATCCCCGCAATCATCAATGGGAATTTCATTGACATCGACCTTTTATGGCAGTCGTGGTACCCTTATAGTATTATATTACTGGGACTAGATATCACACTGTGACGGACAGATACGTCCATATGCATGTATTTACAGTCATTTACTCAGGACTTAAGTTACTGAGTTACAGAACGTTGCTATTAAATGACTTAGCCATTTTTCCTGAACTCAGCGAAGGTCAACTTTGCAGAAGGATAACTTATCTTTAAGTTTTATTTACTCACCCCCAGTACGTCAGCAAGCATGGTATCTCATGATTCATATGAGATGGTTGATGTCTTTTCACTTACCTATTTCGGGAAAATTAGACATTTTTGTGGAGGTCGCTCATTATTACCTTCACCAACCGTATCTTTGATAATAATCTGCTAGGCTCTCACGTGATTTAGTATGCACGCCACTGGCGAACTACCATTCGGTTTTTTTTTTTTGCGCCGTTCGTCTATCTTTCCTTTACAAGATGCTCGCCAACCCACTCTGCGGCGATATCTAGAGCCAAAATTTGGCCGGGCGCTCCTTCTTTTAACATAAATTGACTAGATGCCATTTCGAAGGGGTTTCTTTGCCATGCTGGTTTTTTTTTTGGTGCGTGTTTGTGTAAATTGCTTCGGAGAAGTTTCTAGTACCGATTCTGGTGTGTGCACCTGTCACTCTTTGCTCACACGATCGACGTGTGTGGTTATGTGGCGGTATTTCACGGACTAGTCAGACGATGGTAGCAAGAAATCACAAATTTAGCCGTAGTCATTGTTTTAATTAAGACAAAAAAAGCACGGGTTATTCTGAATTGTTAGGCGATTTTCAAAACCAATGGTATGACAGTAATGTAAGCATTGAAAGAATGACATAAAACGCATGTTGAGTGCATATTGGCGGTATTTTGGTCTCTTGTAACCTGCAAAGTTTGAGTTCATTCAATACCGTATGTTCACCTTCACTACAACGACTAGGACATGAGAATCAGCCTGTTCGATAATGCCCAGTCTAATGATAAATGGATTCGATGTCCTAGTTACTAGGACTATAAGATGTATGCCTGTAAAATTGCAGGCTCGTGAAACGCATGACGGCTAGCTCGTTCCTTAGCCATTGGTTTGCACGTCGTCCGAGGGGCTAACGTAGTTGAGAAAGCCAGACAGCACCTCGGGCTACGACAGTAATGGACGCATGATAATTCGGGCTAGACTAAGTGAAAAAAAATCTTGCCGTGTTGATCTTCCAGTTGTGATTAAAATTTAAAGGATTAATAGTTTATAGTTACCTTTCGAAAGACCTTGAAGTTCGATGAGGTCGGCCTAAACCCGTGAAAAAAAAAACCAAAGGCTAAGAGCCTTTACTTGAGATTGTAACATAGTCATAGTGCGGTATAAATTCGTTTTCGATTCTGTTTCGTTCCGCATGACCGTACCCCTAGCCCAGTAGCGTAGAGGCCAAAAAGTGCAAGTGTGAAGATATTGCTCGAGCCTTCGCCATAGTTTGCTCCTTGTTATACTACTGCCATCCGTTTACGAATCTCCCCTCCCTGTTGGAATTTCCTATGTTGGAAGTCCCTGCCGTCTTTTAATCCTCCTTGCAGCGCGCGCCCTATCAATAATTAATTTGAAATAAAATATTCTCGGACGAGCCAGATCAGCAAACCGAGGCAACACGGTCCCGTACCAAAAACACAAAACCAAAAACACATCGCAGTTGGCACTCCACCAGTGAACGTACGGTGAGAGATACCAAAAACCAGGAATAGCAAGACTGAGTAACCAAAATCTCAATATGGAACTCTCTCTCTCTCCATCTCTCTCTCTCTCTCATAAATCTGCTTCACACATCATGTAGTTGTTCTCCAAACGATTTCACCTCCTCTCTCTCTCACTCTCAAAATTTTCTTGGATTAAAAATTAATTCTATTGCTATCAGGATCATGGGACAAAACCTAGTTCAGATTAAAAAATTTCAATCAAAATACATTGCACAAGTTGAAGATAGATTCTAATAGATTTAAAAAATATAAAAATTCAGGTTTGGTCCTCCATTTTAATCTTAGAAATTTGATAGAAATCGAAACACAATATCAGAGGCATTTGTGATTGATCCTCGCTTCCGAACTAATTTCGAACAAGATCTTAACCATTGGCCTTTAAGATTTTAAGTCATGGTCTTAGACTGCAGTTTCTATCCGCTGTGAAAGAAATTCGTATTTTTTTAATTTTCTGTCCATTCACGGACTAAATTACAACCGCAAAGAGCATCGTGGGTATCATACCTATTTTGCTCGTACAACAATCAAATCGCGCTTTTCATAAATCAACTCAATTAGGAAATACCTTATATTAATACCTACCTAATCAACTTGGAACCCTCAGAATTGTTACCAAATACTTGATGCACATGCATATCCTACAATACACTGCCATAAATGTAAAGTTCGCCTTTTTGACCGAAAACGAGCTCGAAAGATACAGAGCGCTTTTTCTTTCAAAGATTGACTTATATGGATAAAAACCATCATGGTTATGTTTTTCAGTTTTATGCACGGTATAGCGAACCTCCATTGAGAATGATCTTCTTTTAAGTAAGGGGTCGCTAACACAAGAAGAAATTTACAGAACTGGTTTTTTACCTTATTAACTATATCTCTGTCATCGCACAGGCTGTTTGATCCCACAACTTTGTTGAGCTATGTCCAGCTATATCTTCGTGAGCCTTTTTCAAGATGCGACCAGTCAGTTAGCTTGCATCAGTTGCTATCCTACCACTATGACCCACTATAATAACCCTCCCTAACTCACATTTATACTACTGTTGGAAGTATTTTGCATTACCATATATGTTATCTATTCTAAACCTTTAATATAAGGATATGTTTTCCATCTTCATGAGGGACTGAAATTTCCTATATTTGGTCATGAGGTGTACACAGACTGTACACCAGGTATAACTCCGCTGCATTAACAGAGAGATGGCGTTAATAATATCATTAATAATCATAGTGAGGTCATCTGCAGTAGTTGTGCCGATGAGGTCATTTCAATTTCTGTTCTGAATACACATCCAGACTGATATGTGTCACTACAGTATGCTTGCATTGTGTGATATTGATATATCCTACATATCGGTACACGCGCAAAATAAGTAAATAATCAAAATAGTATTATCGGGAGCATATACACTAAACCCAAATAGAAATAAAAGTTTAAATTTAAAAAAATCATAAGGTTTGAGCGTCAAAAATTGTAATTAGCAATGTATAAATTAAGTTCACCCATTTAAAATCCATTTATATTGCTACATAGACCTATAATAAATTGCGAGCTTATATAGCGCTTGTCACAGTGATATCAAAGCGCTTTAATTTACCGCTACCCTTTTGAATACGTCAGCTGCCAACATACCCAAGGCATACTCATACGCATGGACAATATTCCCCTACAGCTCCCCATTTAGCACCTGGGTGGAGAGAGGCAATCACGAATAAGTGTCTTGCCCAAGACACAACGCGTTGGCAACAGTTGGGACTCGAACCCACGACCTCTATCCGATCCGAATGCTCTATCCACTGGAACCACACGCGCACAACGCCATGACTTTAAATATTTAATAAAAGGAATCTATTTGAATCAGTCTTTATTGCAGGTTCCCTTGGGTTCAGGGTAGCCAACGTTCTTTTTGACACAAGCTCTCTTGCATTTTGACCAAACACTCAACTGCATAGTCAAAGTAAGGCATGATAAGTCTTTCAAGCAAGCTTTTAAGAACATATTGGAGAGCACATGAACACAATCATCGTATATGATGTTTCACAACCTCGCAACTTCCTCCAAGTCACCATTGCGTGCGATAGTCTGATTATTCAATCTGGGGATTCCCCAAATACTTACTTAGAATCAAACATTATAATCAATAATTCGAGACCAATACATACATACATACATACATACATATATTATTTATACCCGCCGCTTATTCTAAAAAAGGTCTAAGCGCATTACAAAACGACTATGCCATTGGCAGGAACAAACAATTATACATAGAGAGGAAAACAATTAAACTCTAAGAAACAGATGTGTTTTTAATAACAGCTTTTTAACAGCATTTAGAGACCACCAGCTTCCCTGATGGATAAAGGAAGCTTGTTCCACAGTTGTGGTCCAATTACTGAAAACGCTTATCACCTGTGGAACGGTGTGTTTTAGGAACATGAAGTCTATTTGGATCAACCAATGAACGGAGGTAATGGTGAGAGCTGGTTTGGGTGTGGTATAGAGCAATATCAGAGGAGAGGTATTCTGGAGAAGAACCATATTTAAACATTGGTTATATATAAAACAAGCAACTAAAATTAACAGAACGTTACAATAATTCTTAATCGATATGTGATCAGATGATCTTAAAGGTGCGGCCAGGATTTCCCATAACATGTTCCCTAAAAATTTGAAAATATCTGATTTTTGCACCAATGTAAATAAGCTTTCTATTAAAAATTCCATGTAGAATGCATTACTCTGATGAGAAATCATTTCTTTGTGGTAAAAAATTGGGTGAAATTTTCTAATTTACTATAGGGGTATCCTAAATTATAGCCTATGTTTTATATTGAAATTAGCAAAATTCTTTTAATGGTTACAAAGTTCTAATTAAGTTTCTCACATTCTATTTTTAATGTCCGTCGCATTTCTGTTTTGAATGCCGCAATGGCATTATTGTTTTTTAATTTATGGTTATATTTCCTTAGATTTGTAACCCTCTTGATAAAAGTGAATGGAAATTAATATTTATTACACACATGTACACATTACTAATAGATGCCTCAATCAATGACTAATAGTATTAGTAATTGATTAGGGCACAGGATTTCAAATGGAAAAAACTTTGTTTTGAAAGAAAACAAACAACAATACGTTTGGTCTATTTCTTTCATTCACCAATAACCCTTATAAGGCTGAATTCTGAAAAACACACCAATATGTTAAGCAATTGGCCACCTTTTTATTTTTTTCAGCCACCGTTTGGCAATTAATCTAAAAACAGAGCCCGATCATGGACCAAATATATTTACTACTCTACTCCCGTAATCAAAAACTCTTGAGGTAACCCTTGTTTTGGTTAAGATAAGTTGGTAAACAAACTAACGATGACTCCCATTGTTGGTTGGTTCGTGATCATACCGACTCATGCCCATTTAATTGAGTGTGGGTCGTAGGCGTTTGGAGCAGAGGTTTTAGATGGATTCCTTTCCTCAAATTTCATAATGGAAATGCAGTTGGACAAATTACGAAAACATGAACAGTAATTCCCCATGGCTTATTATTTTGTTCATTAATGTAAAAAAAGGGACTTTATACCATCGTCGTGCCTTTTTCATTTAGTACGGTTTAATATCACGATTGTCTCTATATTATTCCCAAGCGTTATTGATATAACGTAAAATCCCCTGGATAAATGTAAAATATAGAAATCCACTTAAATCTACTTATTTTACCTTTCAGAAATCAGATAATCATAATTAACTGAGTTAACTCAAGGGACCCATGGGATTTAAGTTATTTCATCATTTAATTAACAATGAGTGTATAAAGGGGGGTCCATTAACACCAAGGGGTTTTTACTCCGTGGTACCCAAGGGGGGTTCCATGGGACCCCCTAAGGAAACACTTTCCCGAGGGAATTTTTGCATTGGCACGAAATTTTAACGCGACTGTGAAGAATCATAAGACACCCCCAAACACAATAAAAAAATAGATTTGTTAGTTTGGGTGCAAATTAGGGGGGGGGGCAAAACGTTGTTTTCAAAACAACGCGAAAATTGGGCAAAAACGGAAAATTCAAACGAGCCTTGCGCTTACATCAAAAATTTTGAAAACTTATTTTATGTTGATATCTATTCTAGAAGACCCAACTTACTTATATTTAACCAAAATCTGCGTCTTGGAATCCTGTATTTTTTAGATCGGCGTTGCAAATACACGTCATTGTCCCATAAGTTTTGTCAGTAACGGTTTGTCCACGTAATGATGAAATTGTTTGTTTTCATCACATAACGGGTTAATTATTTTTAATGTTACTAATAATTGTTTACTACATGTATGTAGTGAACTTATATCAGGCAAAAAAATTGCTTTGGTTCTCGTTTCTTAATTCTATTTTTAAAATATCTCAAATGACTTTCCTTTAGTGCCCTACGGGGGGGGGGGGGTTCCATGGGACCCACCCCCTCCCCCCCCCCCCGCCACCCCCCCCCCCACGAAGATAGCTCCTTCACGGCTTGGCCGATTTTAATTTTATTTTGGTATGAAAAGAAGCGCAGTTAAAAGTCAGACAATTACAAAAATTCGGTGCAAAATCCCACGCGTAAAGCGGCCAGCGGAAACACACATTTTGGGGGCCCTAGGACCCCCCCCCCCGGCACTTTAAGTGTTAATGTGGACCAATACGTTTTTCGCCCAGTTTACCCTAAATATTTTTGTCGGCAAGATTTATTTAATTGCCTAAGATATCAGTGTATATTTTGGTAGAAAGAAAATTAAAATCACCATGTGTTTTTATGCTAATTAGCAAATTAAATAAGGCTTTGGCTGGTGTTCTTCAAATTTTGTTTTAAATACCGACATTTATATAGCGCCTATTCCACAGGATACAAGCGCTGTTGCCTATTATTATTACGCTGCCTTCATGAAATCGTCAAAATCATTTTCGCTTCACCTAGGCGCAGCCGCCAAGCGGCACATGCCCATCAGCAACTTAATGTAATCCCCCAT